>RJWH01004012.1:0-125660 GCA_004363575.1 Solenodon paradoxus | reverse complement strand
CGAGAGACAACTAAGAGCTTGTAACGCACAACTAAGAGCTTGTAACCTGAGAGCTTGTAACACTGAAGAAGACATTAAAGATGAATTGAACATCGTACTTTCGTGCGTGTTGTCTCCACTCCTCGCGTCCCCTGACCCTCCAGATCCCGCCTCCCCTCTCGGGCCGAACAGACGTTGACTGACCTGCGGGCCGGGTCACTGGTTCACCAAGACAAGCCTCGTATCTAAGCCCCCTTGTTCATCAAATCTGCCACCTACCAATCTGGAATGACCTACCTCTGTCCCAGCTCTTGCCTTGCCCTCCGTGTGAGGGGCCAATTTCATATCTCGCCAAGGGAGCTCCCAAGGTTACAAACCAACAGATTCTGGAATGAAAGATATTTCTAATATTGTAAGTGGTATTTATTAATTTTCCATTTCTGTACTAAACCTATTCACAAAATGTAGATGTTACAAACCTTGGAGAAGTCAGGAGTCAGAGAGCAGGAGACATGGGGAAAAAATGCAGGCGTACTAATTTCCACATCTTGGACAGCACCAAGAGATAATGTCTGAGAATAAGGGAATAAGAAACTTATATTAAAATATTACATTTAATGTATAGGGATAGTTGCCAGAAAAACTACAAATATTAAAGTAAACTTAGGGGTGGGATTTTAAGCAAGACTGTTCCTTAACTTTCAAAAGAGAACATCAATATAAATACTACATACATACATATAACTAAAAATATAAAAAATCATTTAAGTTATTAAACTAATAGCCAGAATAATTTTTAAAAAACAGAAATGGTTTAAAAGCAGATTATTCTAAAGAATGGTACGAGAGGTTAAGAAGTGTGGAATTGACTTGTGCTTTTCACATTCTATCTTTCTGTCTTGTTTAGCTATTTTTCTTATTTGTGTTCTAATTCAGTAATGATTTTTTAATGTGTTAAAATATTAGAACAACCACTGAAGAACAGAATAGGATCTACAACTTACAAAACCCAATATGGAAAACGAACCGAAGAAACTCAACAAGTGCAGAAGATGCAGCAGCGGGCAAGGGACAAAGAACAAGGGACTACAGTAAACAGAAACCAAAATACGATGGAAAAAGACAGCAAAATGCTTCAAAGGCAAAATGATCAGAGGGTTACCCTATTATAATAAAAGACAGAAACACTAACTTAAGAAATAAATTTACAAAGAGTTTGGATATATGATGTACATCATGTTAAAAGCAATAAAATGAAGTTGTGAAGTCAGGGGAGACCTCATGAGGAAAAGATCTGAGAAGAGACAACAGAGGTATAGATGTTCTTGGGGCCACATGAACCAGCTAGCCCCCACTTTGCTTACAGTGGCCCTCTTTGCGGATAAACATCTGATTTTTGGTTATGTCTGCTTTCAGATGCAGAAACAATATGGGAAACTAAGGTTGAGTATTCCACAGGAACCAAGACAGGAACTCTCATAGGAAGCAAAGCTACTGGAAAACTTAACCATGAGAGAGACGAAGAGCAAGGGCCTTTCCCATGGAGCATGTGCAGTCCCCCACCCTCCCATGTCCTTCACCAACCTGTCCTCATTAACACAGCAGAAATCACACCCCCTCCAACCATGACAGATCCCGCGCGACAGATCCCCATCCACAAGCCATGTAAGGCAAAAATGGGTGGAACCAATTTTCCCAGCACTCTCTGCCCCCATCTCAGAATTCTGACCTTGTCAGAGATGACTCTGCCCCAACCCTCCCCAGGTTACCCTCCTCCACCACCTAAAGTTTTAGAAACTCTTCCCCCATCCCTTTGCCCTTAAGATGACTTTTAGCACATAAGCTCCCATCTCCTTCCTTGGCCAACAAAATAAAGCTCTGCTGCTTTCAGTTATGATTTAGTTTTGCAGCCAAAATGGAGAGACATTCTTAAAAATCACCATTATTGCCAATAACTTGGCAATAACTTGGCAACAGAATAGCAGGGAGGTCAGTCGTGACTAAATGGGGTAAAGACCATGTCGACCACTCCATTAGGGAATACTATAGGTTGAACTGTGTCCCCCCCAAAAAATTTATATGTTCAAGTCCTAACCCCCAGTACCACAGAATGTGACTATTTGGAGACAGGGCCTTTACAGACGTTGTTAAGAGGTCATTATGGTGGGCCCTAGTTCACTATGCTCAGTGTCCTAACAAGAGGAATTAGACTCAGATAGGGGAAGACAATGTGAAGACAGAGGGAGAGGACAGTCGTCAACAAGTCAAAGACAAAGGCCTCAGAAGAAACCCTGTTGACATCTTCATCTTGGATCTAATTTCCAGAACTGTAAAAAAATACATTTCTGTTGCTAAAGCCCCCAAGTAGATGGCAGTCTGTTATGGCAGCCCTAGTGGAGGCTGTCCTGTACTTTGTAACAGTATTATAATTAGAAAAGTCAACAAACAGTAATTGCAGGCAGAACAGCATATGGTCTAGTCCATTTGGCACAAGGTCTGGGGAATAGTTTGGAAGGTTTTTGAGCAGTGGACAAAGAAAAAGAATCAGATACGGGTTTGGGATGTGAATTCAAGAAATTAGGCTGAAGCTGAAGAGCTCAGAAAATTCTTGACTAGCACAGTCTTTTATTTTTCACTGATAGGATCATAACTTAGGTAGAAAACATTGATAAATCCGTGTTGCCTGACTCATTGGTTATTGGGCAGTGGAAGGGGAAACCAGCACAAGTAAAAGCAAGTCTTGCTCTTCTAGCAGCTTTGTGGATTGGCTGACTAGCAGCGGGGAGCTCCACCCTGTTTGCCCATCCTGCTCTTGCTGTTACCAAGAAAGATCAGCCTGCTCAAAGAAATCAGGGTGTGTAGAAGCAAGTCCACGAACCTCATCAACAATCTCCAGTTAACAGACAAAGACTTGGGAAGGAAAGGCAATAGATCGATGGAACAGAATGGAATACAGAAACAGACCCACACATATTCGATCCACTTATTTTCAACAAAGGGGCCACGTCATGCATGGAGAAAAAGAAATTTTTAACAAGTGATGCTAGAACAATTGGATATCCATACGGGGGGAAAAAAATTAAAAACCTCCACCTGTGTCTCATTCTGCACACAAAATTAACTTGAAATGGATCACAGACCAAAATGCAAAAGGTACAATGCCCCATTTTTTTAAAGGACAAAACACTTAAAGGGAAACTTCACGTGTCAATAAACACAATGTCATTAGTCATAGGGAAATGCAAGACGGAAACTCTTTGTTTCTAAGTCTTGGTACTCAGCTATAGATTACCAATTCCTAAAACAAAAATACAAATACCCCCCCCCTTTAAAAATGTGTGAAATAAAAAGAATGGAAATATAAGTACTCTCATCAATCATGGTCAAGAAAGCGAATTAGCACATTTTGGGAAAGCAGCTAGGTTGAAGGTCATTTTACATGCAGTAACCTTTGACCCAGTGACATCAACTGTTGGAAAACCTAAAGAAAATTCACCCCTGTGCACAAAGATGCATTAACAAGTGTGCATTACAGATTTACTTGGAAGTGTGACAATTTGGAAACTCTTAAAATGCTCCCTGGTCTGGGGAATGATTAAGCACATGTGGTAAATGCATCATTCGTATGACAGATGCAATTATTAAAATAAAAGACTTGTATTTACTGACATGAGAGACCTCTGAGATATATAGTCATATTGATGGTAAAAAGAAGGAAATCATGAATAAAGACAATAATTCCATTGATATTATTAAAGGCTTATGTGAAGATACACGTTTGCAGAAGTAAATTTCTGGAAGGACAGATTGAGGAACCTAACAGTGTACGTGCACATGAGGGACTGTGGATACATCTCATAACTTTTTATTCTATTCTATGTTATTTGAATTGTTTTTAACTAGGATAGATTTACTTGTCACCTAGGTAGTTAAAAGAAAATAATAAAAGACGATTGGTGAAGCACTGAATGCTACTAACGGAGCTAACCTTTACAGGGTTACCACCCACACTCTATTCTAAAAGTCCTGTAGACCTCATCTCACTTAACCTCAAGAAATGGGCACTGGTATTCATTACATAAGGAAATTGAAGCTTAGAAAGTTTGTTAGTGGTATTTAATGACACCCTAAAATCATCTGAGCAGTGTTTTGTTTTTTTAATTCTAGCAATTGGGCCTCTTCCCAAATCTATTAAATCAGAATCTCTATGGATGGGGTCCAATACCTGCATTTTGTAGAAACTCCTGGAAGTGACAGTAATGTGCAGCCAGGGTTGAAAACCAATGGCTGACACTGATTGTCACAGGTGGGTCACACTGCTAGCAAATGGTAGAGCAGAGGCTGGAAGGCAGGGTTACACAGGAGATGACACAGGTATTTAGAGATGCTATAGACATAGTGATATACATATAGAATTGTTTTTCCATTATCGATGAACAACTCAAGTATAAGAGGGACCATAAACCACGTCTTCTTGCTCTTTCCAGTATGCCCAGCTTTCTGCAACGTTCACCGAAACTCCTAGTGGGTGATTTTTTCAGACATTAAACAGCCAGAGAGGCCAGGCTGGGCCCAATCAGCATGGAGCAAAGCTCAGGCCTTAATATTTGGTCCTAAATTGATGAGGAGTTGGCTCCCCAGGGAAGGCAAGAGTTGGGTGCCACTTAGTGGGCTCAAGACAGCAGCTGTCTCCTAGCTGGTCTGCCAACAGCTCAGATTTTACCAACCAGTTCAGAAACGTCAGTGCCAGTGCCGACTGAGTTCTGAGCTTTGTCTTTGCTTCTGAGGGTTCTTGGGGAAGGGGCAGCAGTCTGAGGTTTTTTTAAAGGTTGCTCTAAAGTTGCCTGCCTATTAAACTACTATTTCATGTCTCTATCCAAAGACTGCGTCTTAGTGTTCTGAGGAAAAGGAGGCGGCTGGCAGGCAGCCTGAGAAACACACCGGGCCGCCCCCGCCAGCTGCCACGCGCCTGGCGGCCCCCTCCCAGACCCACTCAGTCCCAGCTCCGAAGGGGTGTCTCTGCAGGTTGCTGCCAGCTTTCTATACGGAAGTGGCAGCTCCAGTTGTGTTTCCCAGATCATCTCCAAGATGCTAATTGCCACCTGCTGATTTCCTGTAAACACTATACTTTACACATGTGATTAATCAGAGAGCTGTGGACTGTCTGAGGAAGCCTGCGTGTGTGCACATTACTGTGGCGGGTTGAAATCACAGGCAATGTTTGCTCACAAAACTGCATTAGCAAAACAGCAGTGAAAACAAAATTACAAAATACCATAAACTGCAAGTTCACAGACTGTATAACCACAACTCAAGGCAGCCTGACAATTCACTGACTAAATTCTGGAGCCCCGCAGCAGGAGGCAGCATTTCCAAAGGAGACTTTGAATCATGGGTGTTTGGGTTTCTCTGAGAAACCAAACCTGAAAAAGAAAAAAAAACAAAACACTAAACTAAAGGTTTTTAGTCAAGTACATTCTATTTAGATTTAAGATGAACCCTGTGCCAAATCCTAGCACTTTCATTGACTAGTGTAAGAACTGTGCAAATTACCTGGACTTTCAACCTTCATTTCCTCATCTGTAAAATGGAGATGATGATGTCTAAGTTACCTGAGCTAAAGGGTAAAATATTTAGTATATTAGTCAGAACTGTTTGGGTTGTGATAGAATGTAAATCAAAGTGCCAGAAGCAAACAAGAAATTTATTGGTTCAATAACCAAAACAGATCAGGGAATCTGGCTTCAGAAGCTGTTGGATCCAGGGATTTAAATAATGACTTCAGGACTCCACAGCTCCCTTTTTGACTCTGCTTTCCCCCATAAGAACCTCATTGTCACTCAGACTCTACTAACGGCCAACTAGTAAACTACTGAAGAGCTCCATACACATATCTGATCTTCTCACTTGGGGAGGCACCGTGCCCCTTCTCAGACATAGATTGGGTATTACGTGTCTATTCACATAGTCCTAATGAGACCCCAGAGACATGCTTGTAACTAACCACACACATGAAGACACATCTGGACGTCTGACTGCAAAACCAAACAAGATGGTTCAAAAGGCAGCCAATCCCACATGCCAGTGCAATCAAAGAGAAAACAGGGGGTTCCAGCGTCAGGATCTGAATACCAGAATGGATACTCAACCTTCTGTATAAGCGGGTGTACTGTAATGAGAGGAAGCTTGCCTAACTCGGACAGTTGGTTCCTACACACGCTCCCATAGGATGGTTTAATTTCAGTCCTGGACTGAAAGAGGCAAGTGATGGCTCACATCCATTTCTAATTTTCTCATCTCCCTGCAATTCTCAGGTAGCACAGCCTGGTGGAGTAGAGGTTTGGCACGGTCCACATACATCCCAAGGTCCCTGGTTCAAGACTCGGGGCCCGGGAAAACCGCCAAGATGAACAACTAATAATACAAGCAAAGTACTTCTTCCTCTTCTCTTCCTACCGCTCTGACTCTGCTCACCTTCATTCTTGCGTGCACCTTTCCTTTAAAAATCAAGAAATCCTCAGGTGTTCCAACCATCCCTTCTGGTCTTGAAGGTATAGAACTCACTGCTCTGCCTCATCACTTAGCCCCTTTATCCCCCCGTCCCCACTTATGAGACAAGGTGGGGTCCTCTGACCCCTTCATTCCCATTTCCATTGTTCCTTCCCCACAACCTCTCCCCTAATGTCAGAAGGGCCTTTCAGTATGATACCCATCGAAGTCATCCTGTCTGAGTTAGTATTAGCCATAAGGGTGTAATGGTCTTTCAGTATCCTACACTTAAAATGTGAGAATTCAGGGAAAATGGGTTTATCAGGACAGAAAAGAGGAGCAGGTGCAGAAGCCTAGAAGTCTTGCTACAAAAAGAGGGAGGGACAGAGATGAAGATACAGGGGACTTACGATGTCCATGAAATGCCAACTTAGCTTGCCTGGCTGTACACACAAGACAGAAATGCTGGGAACAGCCTCTGGACTACTCCTGCTGAGCAGTGAGGAGCATTCGAGACCTTTCCATGATGAAATAAGTCTGTGCACCTTTCCAGCCACTGTGAGTTAGTGACAGGATTAGGCAGAGCATGAAAACTGTCGAAGAGCAGACTCTGGATTGAATGCAGGACCCTCCACCCCGCTCCACAGCTAGGACACTGGGCTTATACTTCACCTCTCTGTGCCTGTTTCCTTGCTGGTCAATGATTTAAAAAAAAAAAAAATCTACTTCCCAGTGTTGGCATAAGAAGGAAATAAATTGATAGGTGACTGACCAATCGACACATACAAAGCAGCTAAAATCGACAGTGGCTCGTAACAAACACTGGATACATGTTACACAACGGACTTCCTTCCTTCGGGGAGCTCCCCTGCCTGCATGTGTGTGGCTGACTCCGTGAGCACCCCGGGAGGAGTGCTGGGCCTATGGATTCACAGAGGCAAAGTGGAGATACCAAACAGGCAGGTGGCTCTAATGTCCTTACAAGCTGCAACTTACCTTTGCTGCCCTTGATCTTCTGACTGGGTGGGACTTCCCCTGTTAGCAGCATTGCGTGAGGTCTTCCACTGATTTTCTTGAGATGAGGAAAAGTCTGCCACGTACTTTTCTTGCCCAGGGCTGAAAAGACTTGGCACAGTCAGGTGTAAGGGGTGAGCCGGGCTGGTCACAGGAGGGCATAAATGGACTCAGACTTTGCTAATAACGAGAAGCAGCCTCACAAAGTAGACATTAGAGTCAGTGACAGGTGTTCCCAGGACACCAGCTGCAAAGCTGGTTAGAACCCAGAAGAGTTAACCAGGCACCAAAGATGAGGGTGGAGATTAGCCTACAGGCTGGCTCAAGCAAAGTTGGCCAAAAAGTTTGCTAGCAGGTATTGTCACTCGAGGTATCTTGCCAAGATCATCTTTACATTCTGCCATTTCCAGCCTCCTTTTCCATCACCGATTATCCACTCACGTATTTCTGGTCTGTTGCATGTACTCTAGTCCCACTCATCTGTAGAATTATCTTTATCAAGTCAATTCCTGCTCAGTCCCCAAATTTAACTAAACTTCAATCTCCTCCTTGAAGTCTGCTTTGACTACTTCCAAGCCCTCTGAATGGAAGGTTTTCACTACCTGATATAATTCTGTGGAATGACATGTCATCTTATGACACCTCTTAAACTAGAGCCTCGTAGAACATCCATTGGCTCTTTCTGTGGAGCATCCTTTATTCCTTCTTCTGGTAGCAACACCTACTAAATTTTTCACTGAATGGGAAAAAAATTCTTCCAAACTCATGGTTTATGTGGCTCAGCAGGCCCAGTTCCCAGAATAGATATATGACCCAGACCTGACCAGGCAAGTAGTTCATCCATCTGATTCCAATGATAGTTCAGGGGTGGCCACATGACCCAAGTCAAGCCCATGGGTGTTAACCCCAGGATCTGTGCTGGAACTACTAAAGGGAATAAAAGGAAGATTTATTCCCTTTTCAAAAAACAAAAAACCACCAGCCAACATCTGATAAAAGAAAATCTTCCTGAAAAGAAGAACAATTCAGAAGAAAGAAGAACAAAATAAAGGAAGTAATCTGATGTCTGAGGAATGAAATGAATCTCTGCATAGAGTTTTGCCTGAACCCAGACTTTTCCTGGACATTTCAGTTACATGAGGCAATTCTTTCCTTTCATTAACCCAGTCAACAAATTTTTATTGAAAGCTTAATGTATGCCAGGCAGTGTTGTAAACACTAGAACGTATCAGATAATACCTTTCTTTTAAAGTGAATATGGAGTAAATTCAGTTTCTTCACTTGGCAGCTACAAGGGCCCTCAGCTATAAGGACTTCGTGCCGCTTACTTCTTACATTATAATGTCGCGTCCTGCCTATGGGTGACTCTCTTTCCCAAGTAGATCATAAATTCATTAACAAGAGACCCCCATATTACATTTCTCTGCAATATGTACATAGTAAATAAGAAATTATTTGGTAAGTCAATAAATAAAGGGAACTACCACTAGTGGTGTTGATTCAAAGAACATACATACTTCAGAAGAAATGTCCAAGAGTACTTGTCAGTGAATTCTGATTAGAGCTCAAAATTGCATTATGATGGAATGAATATCAATCCATACAAAATATCAGAAGATTGATAAAATGTATACAAACATATATATATATGTCTATATCCCCGTCCAAATTCCTAGAACTCAGGAAAAAATATTTTTAAATAATACACACATAACTTGATGAAAATCAAGAAAAGACACATCGATGGCTCATAAATTCTGAATGAAAGAGTCAGGTGTGCCCTGGTGGGGAGCAGTTTGGTCCACAGCCCCCAGCAGGCACCATCTACATACACACCAAGGACCAGGCCCACGTCCCAGGGCCGGGGAGCAATCAAGTTGAACAACTAAATAAAAATAAACAAAAGTGCTTCTTCCTCCCCTCTCTTCCTGCCTGCCTGCCTGCTCGCCTTCATTCCTGCCTGCCTGCACCTTTCCTTTAAAAGAAAACTACGCAGGAAGGGACTGACTATGAAGGTGGCAGTGGTTCTGGGGATGGTCCAAACTCAGAAGAGGTAGCGAATGGCGTAAGGGAGAACTGAGTTCAGAGAAACCAGGTGGTCAGCTCATTCAATGAGACAATTATGCCACTAGAGAGAAGGCAGCATCAACCTTTTCCTATAGAATAAAGCAGTGACATAGTATCTCGCAAATCCCAGGAGGTTGGGAAACATTCAAATCATAAAGAAATGCTACCAGCTGATTCTATCTTGAAGCCTAACCAGTCCCTTCTAACAAGTGAAGATAAGCTGATAAAATCAAAAGCATCATCAACAGGCAAATACCAAATGTCAATCTCAAATGTAAGAGATGGGACAACAAACAATTCACAAATACACTGCAAGATCTAACAGTCCTTTCTCCAGCCTCCTCTCTTTCATTGGTCTTTACTAAGACGGCCACTCTCTGCCTTCAACACTTGCTTTCCTTGGCCGCCATGATACCACATGCCAGTAGCTTTCGTTTTACTTCTCTGGTGGCTTCTTCTTAGTCTTCTGTGCAAGATCCTTTCAACTAGCTTCTAAAGCTGCCATTAACAAAATACTACAAACTGAGTAGCTTAACAGAAATTTATCAGTTCACTGTCTGGAGGCCAAAAGTCTGAAATCAAAGTATCAGCAGGGCTACGTTCTTTCCTCTTAAGGCTCTAGGAAAGGACTTGCTGCAGGACTCTGAGCCTTTGGTAGTTCTTTGGTTTGTGATAGCCTAATTCCAGTCTTCGCAAGGAGTTCTCTCTGTGTGTGTATATGTACCTATTTCCTCTGTTAATAAACACACCAGTCATATAACCACACCTTAACCAGTTACATCTGCAAAAATACTTTCTAAATAAAGTCACATTCTTTAGTCCTGGGGATTGGACTCCAACATATATATATAAACTAGGGTGGGGAGGACACACAACTCAACCCACTACAATTCTCCTATTCTGTCTTCTCAGTAATGGAATGCTTTGGGACATGGGTCTACCATCCCTTCTCTAGTTACACTCTTTCCTTATGTTTTCACCAAGGCTTTAAATGCATGCCTATGACCTCTAGATTGTACCCCTATCCCTGACCTCTCCCTTGAGGCACACTCAACTGTGCACTTGACACTTACATGTGTAACAGAGAGCTCAATGTTATCGTATCCAAAACAGAATTATCTTCACCACCACCACCCACTCCAACAGGCCCAACCAGCTTGCTTTCTATCAAAAACTGTCATGCTATCAACCCAGTGGCTCAAATAAAAAACTAGGAGTCATGCTCTATTCTTTCCTTGCTCCATAACCAACCTATTCCCAGTCTGACAGTTTGCATTCAAAAGACATAAGAATATATTCATTCCTCTCCACCTGTTGTCACACCCAAGTCCAAGCCCGTCATCATCTTTTGTCAGAACCGAATCCACAGGTTCATTCTGCCCACTCTGCCTTTACTCTGAGCCCACTCCATTCTACTCTCAACATCACTCAGAATTTTATTAAAGTTTACAACAGATCGTATCACTCACTAGCTTGAAAGTCTGAAATGCCAACCTTTAGAATCAGTTGCAGACTCTGTGCCATGACCTGTCAGGCTCTTTCGACTTAGTCTGGCCCCTGCCTGCCTCTGTGATTTACTCTGGTCCCATCCCTCCCCTTTTTCATTCTGCTCCAGCCACGCTGGTCTCCGTCCAGTGTGTGGAACACTACACACTATTTCCCACTTCAAGGCTTTCACACAGATTTGCTATATTGCCTTCCAAGGATGTTCTGCCACAAAGCCTTCATATACACGGCTCCTGCTCTTCCTCCAAACTGCAGCTCAAATATTCAAATGTAGGGGAACCTACCTGATCAAACTTTCCTAAGTAACATCTACCCAGTTACTATCTTCCCATCTTCCTGTTTCTTTTCTTCTTAGCATTTATAACCTAAGATTATCCTGTTTATTATATACTGGTGTATTTGTCTCCTTCAATCTCCACTAAAACGTAACTCCTAGAAGGAAGGAATCATATCTTCCTTTAATCAGTCTTCAGTATTCAATGCTTTACCTGAAATAGTGTGTGTGTGTTTAATGGATGGGTGGATGAAGAGAAAAATAGACCCTAGAAATCATCTTATTCAAATCATTCACTCCATTACTTTCTTATACATTTCCATGGTGGCACTAGTCCAGGAGTCTATACGGGGAAAAACCTTTCCTCCCAGAGACAGAGATGCACTCATTTTTCTACAGTAATCATCACACTTTCCATTGCCTTCTTCATGAAGTTCAAATTCTCTCCAACTTCTATGCCCTACTTCGTTTTCCACCATTTCCTTCCCCCATATTGTTTGTAGCACATTCAACTTCCTACCATTACACAAAAATATCATGTATGCTTGCACTGAATCGTTTCGGAATGCTTCTTTCCCCATCATGCTAAACATTCTCTAAAATTCCCTCCATGAAACTTTTCCTGGCAGTCAGTTTTATTCCAATCTCCTGTCACCAACCTTCACACAAACCTCTACCACAAGATTTATTCCAATATGTGATGTCTATGACTAGCTTTCCCCATCTTACTGCTAATACTTCAAGTAAAACGGTTGTGTTATGCAGCTGTCTATCCCACTACTCCCTAGCATGATGCCTCAGAGATATGAGAAAATATAGTTGATTGCCAAATATGCATACCAAAAAGCAACTGAGAATTTTTCATTATCATATTGCTCATTGGAGTGAAAGAGCTGAAGCATTTTATGGGTTGCTTTTCTCTCAGCTCTCTGACTATTGTTAGTAAACCAGTGGGAGAGGTGATTTTTAATCTGTGAGATGGAATGCTATTTCGATTTCAATAGATTGGTTAAGAAATCATATTTTAAAATATTTATATCCAAAGTAGACACACCAATATACACATATGCAACCTTTTCACTTCTACTTTTTAAACTTAAAAGAAATGATGGGATTTTCAGGCACAAAAGAAATGAAAGGTACCTGGCATTACTAGAAAACTGTCGAGGTTGTATTTTTTTTTAACTTAGCATGGCCTAGATAGCACTTCTTGAGATTATTCAACGTACACGTAATGTTCTGTTTTATGATAACTCTACATTAAATCCCACCGGCCAAAAGCAAGTTATAGTCCTTGCCATTGGCCAGAGTTGGTAGATCAGCACCATGGACAGAGGAATACGGGCAAAAAAGTTGCCTGTATGTGAACCTTCCTCTGTGGCACGTGGGTTTGAGTCAACTCAGAAGATGGGGTCTTAAGAAGACAATCAGTCCTCCGAGATGTCTCTGTGTAACACATCCTGCTTTATTTATTGACCTTTAAGTCACTATTTTTTGGACAACCTGCTCTTCTGTTCTCAAAGTGCCAACATCTTCACACTGAAGTAAACATAAACACCTAACTAGAAAATGCGGAGGATATTTGTTCTTTTTATCCAGCATCTATGATATTTTTTTCTTGGGAAACCACTTTTCAAACAATACGTAAGATGATACTAAGGAACTGTTGCTGCTCATGGAGAGGATTTATGATACTGAACTTATATTTAAAATGGGAACCCCTGTCGTTTAGCAGTACATTCTGAAGGCAGCAAATGATACTATGTCTTGTATTTGCTTCAAGATAATCTGGAATCAGAGAAGTAGTAGAGATATAGGGAAGACAAGAATGATCATGAGTTGTTAATTATCAAAGCTGGGGGATAAGAATATGTGCTAATTGTCTCTACTTTTTCATATTTAAATTTTTCCATTAAGAATATACATGTATTAATGAGGCTAACCAAAAAAAAAAAAAAAAAGCGGGGGCGGGGGGATTCCTGGACATCATAACCCTGGCACCTGAGACAACGAAGATCAAGATCTTGAACCCTTTGCTCCAAGAGGAGCTTTAAGGACACTAGGCTCTAACTGCCTAGCTTGAGGCAGGCTTGAGATTCTGTTTTGCTGAAGTCCATGTGATAGAACGATCAAATGTCCAGGGATGTTCACCTTCATTGGGAGAAAGATATTTCAGGAACGCAATTTCTAAGATGTAAAACCTTTCATGCATCTCCTCTAACACATGGCAGCTGGCGACAGCCTGGTTTCGGGAGCTGAGACTGAATATAGGAAGGGGGTGCCTGTGATGGTGGGTCCAAGATCTACACACTGCAGTTCTCGGTCAGAAACGAAACCACACATACACATGCACCATTGCTTAAATATAAAATAGGCTAGAGAGAGGGACTCCAGACACATCAGGATGGAGAGGGGCCCTATTGGAGACTCTTAAACAGCAGACATGACAAAAGCAATTAAGGAGCCACCAGAGTGGCTAGTGGGTAAAATAAGAAAACGAACATAAGAGTGCTTCAAAATCTGTGCACAAATGGGAAGAAAATGAACATAAGAGTGCTTCAAAATCTGTGCACAAATGGGAAGAATTAGTCTACAGACTGCAGAGAAGGCTGAGTAGCTACTATGTGTGGGGCATTGTCCAAGCATCTGGCATACAACCGTTTTAAAAAAATTCCCACTGCACTGTGTTAACATTCTAGTGGGAAAGAGAGATAAATGTATTTACCAGTTAGTAAAAGATTTTGTCTGTTTCCTTCAGACAGAAAACGCAGCGTCTAGTTCACTACAGTCCCCATCCAGTCATACCTTCTGCCTACTTCACTCACTTGTGGTCTCTGCCTGAGTCCTGCAGATTTTCAAGTTAATGGCACCTGCTCTTTAATGTCTCTAAGCTGAGTGTGTCACCTGCCTCTCCCTGCATCACCAAATGGCCCCAGGAGCATATGAAAGGCCCTACTCTAGTCTGAAGCTGAATTGTGAGTTATCACTTAGTCTGAAGTAACCTGGGGCAGTTACATCACCTGCTGGGCGCTCCATATCTTCACTCTCAAACTGAGGTAATCTTAACAGCTTTAGAGGATTTCTGTAGGGATTCCACTTTGCCCAGTCAGCTCTTACCTGCCCCTTGGAATCTCATCCCTGGTATTACTTCTTTAAAGAAACCTTCCTAGATTTCCTGATGATCCTATCTCTCGAATACACATCGATTCTCAGCATCCTGTTCCTTTTATGGGTAGTTCCTGCTGCAAGGACAACTAGTTAAATTTGTGGATTATTTGACTCCTGCCAGCCTCTCACACCAGACTGACAGCCCATCAGGGGCAGGAGGCTCCGTTTTGGCTCACCATCTATCACCATGTGCTACCTACTCGGTAAACACTAAATACAATGAAAAATGAAAGGAAGAAAAGCTGCATTAAAGATGATGCCTGGAACCTACTAGGGGCCCACGTCTCTCTGCCCTCCCTCACCCAACTGCCTCCTGACGTCAAGGGTCCTCCGGGCCTCTGGGCTGCAGACAGCTCACCTTTAAGACCTGGAAAAAGAAAAGCCACCGTTCTCCGTATTCTAATAGGCTCTCCAACCCCTAGAACAGGGACTTCTCTGCCCACTGAGCATGGTCGGGGCGACGACACCGCCCAGAGCCCCATCAATACAGGCAGGGAGGGAGGCAAGGCTGGGGGGGCGGCACAGCTCTAGGGGTTCCCAGAAACTGGGAACCGTGGGGGGGCTCCCTCAGCACCCCCAGGCAGGAAGGAGCCGGGGTGGGTCTGACGGTCTTTGGGCAAGAGAGTCCCTCCGACTGCACGTGGCCACCCCGACGACCCCGGAGTCCCGGGCACGAAGGGACCCCGGTGGGAAGGATGGGGTGACTCAGGGGACTCCGCTGGGGAAGACGAGCGCCTCGGCCCGGTCCCCCGCGAGGGCAGCGGAGCCGCCGGCGCAGAAGGCGACCCGCATGCCTGTGGGCGCCAGAACCCTCCGCCAGGCAAAGGAGTCCCCGGGCCGCCTGCCTCGCCGCAGGACTCCGCGCGGACCCCAGGGCGCTGCTCCTGTGGAGACTGCCCTCGGCTGCACGGTCCCCGACGCAGGGCGGGCTCCCCGGCCCGCGCTCTCACACTTCCACCAGCTCCCCCACCCGTCCCTCCAGTGGCAGCGCCGCGCGCCCCGGGCAACACCCTCCGCCGCGCGCCTCCTGGCTCCTAAGGTCCCTCGGCGGCAAGTCACGCACCGCGCGCTCTCGCGAGAGTCCAGCACCCACTCCCGCCTCAGCCCCTCGCGGCGAGGAAGCCGGATCGGACCCCGCGGCGCGCGGCCGCAACGGCGCATGCGTGGCCGCGGCTCCCAGCGCCCCCCGCGCAGTCCGCGGGCGGAGCGGACGGGGCCGCGCCCGGGGAGCCGGCGGCCGCCCGTGAGGCCTGGCTCCTCTCCCAGTGCCCCGCTGCGAGGCGGCAGCGCTTCGCAGCCTTCGCTCGGCCTGCGGAGGCGCCTGAGGACGGCTGGAGCCGCGGGGCCCGGTGGAGCCGGCTCTGGCCTGGACCCGCCCGCCACGCGCCACCCGCCACCCGCGGCGGCCTGGGCGCGCCGCCGAGTCTGGAGCCTCGAACCTGGGCCCGGGCGGGGCCTGCACGTCGGCCCCACCCACTCCGAGCGGAGCCGAGCCGCCCTCCCCCTCCCCTGAGCCCCACCCGGGGCCTCCGACACACCCCCTCGGGGCCGGCTGTCGGGCCCCGCCGCTCCGGTCCTCGGCCCCGCGGGTCTCACCCAGCCCTCCAGCCTCCGACGTCGGACCTTGCCCTGAAAGAGAGGCACGCCCGAAAGCCACATCGGGGACTAGGCCGGCGGTTTGGACCTTAGGGTGCACATTCTTTCCAAGGGCCCAGGGTAGATTTGATGAATCAGCCCGGAGTGCCCACTCCTGCTGACCCCGCAGTCTTTCTGCCTCCATGCCTTCCCACACTTAAAACCAGAAGCAGGAGCCGTCGGGTCTGCTTTGTTCGCCTCTGCTCTGAGCCAGACGTGAGGCTGACCCCTTCCTTGCATGCAGGAGCATGGCCGCCTCCCTGGGTGCTCAGGTGGACGCTCCCCTGGAGGTTGCGGAGTGCCTGCTGTTGAAGGTGGAAAAGGACCCCGAGTGGGCATCGGCGCCCTCGCTGCAAAGGTCCGATAGCTCTGACTCGGAGACGTTTCGTAAACGCTTCAGGCACTTCTGTTATGAGGATGTGCCCGGCCCCCATGAAGCGTTCAGTAAACTCTGGGAACTTTGCTGCCGGTGGCTGAAGCCAGAAATGCGTTCCAAGGAGCAGATCCTTGAGCTGTTGGTGATTGAGCAGTTTCTCAGCATTTTACCCGAGAAGATTCAGGCGTGGGCACAGAAGCAGCGTCCAGAAAGTGGAGAGGAGGCGGTGGCCCTGGTAATACACTGGGAGAAAGAAGCTGGAAGACGGAGACAGCAGGTGAGAGTTTCTCCAAATGTTTGCATTTCTAAAGAAGTGGGTGGGGCAGGCAGACGGGCTGGGAGACGGTAGCAAGCGCTGCTGGAAGACCTTTAAACTGAACCCGCTTTAAAAAGGGGTCCTCATTTAATAGTAAGTTTACATGAAAAGTTTTGGTCGAATTATTGCCTTACAAATGAAATAATTGTTTTAAATGTTTGCCATGTTTCTGAAAAAAAATTATAGAAAGAAAATACATTATGCATCACACATTTGATTTTTGCAGCTTGATCCTAAAGAGGCTATTTTTGCCCCTTGATACTCCACCTCCCCCCAAAAAGAAGGAACCTCATCATCAATTATCCCAGCGTTCTCTACTCCTCACTATTCCAGTCCTTGTTCTGAAGGGCCCCTCAATGCCACCATCCTAGCCACTCTCCTCCAGTTTAACTGCCAGATCTTAGTGGCTTTGGAAGCATTTCCAGCTGATCTTCAACAACCCTTTAATTAACCCTATGAAGTCCTGCGAGATTTGTTGTTTCACCATACACAGGATTTGCATTTATGAAAAGATCTGTCAACCCCTGTTGCTGTGTTGATGTAATATAGTCTTTAGATGTGGAGATTAAGTTTTCTGTTCACTAGTAAATTTGTTTGTATTCTGATAACTTTTACCTCCTCTGTGAACCTAATAGATGTGAAGACTCAAGTAATGTATATTTTAATATCAGGGAGTCTCTGTATTTTACTCTGGACAGATTTTCTCCTCTGTCTATTAATAAAGGTCACATTCTTGTTCCCAGATGCTGAGACTTTTGAACAGTACTGTTAACGCAGAATAACTCACATCTCCATTGGGAATGGAGTACAGTTTTCATTCCTTGTCACATCCTCTGTCATTCTTAGATCTCTTTCTTGGGGAAATTGGGTCCTGATTGGCCCTCTTGTCCTCTTTCCATTATGCATGGACTTTATTTCCCAGGTTAGCAGTCCTGTGCATTCAGAGAAGCAAGCCCCACTTGAAGCAGTGTGGGAGGTGACAGACTTTCAACCAGAGCAGAAGAAGACCCAACTTAGGGTGGTGTCTCTGGAGGAAGCTGGAGACCTGCATTCAGGACACCCGGAACAGCTGAACCGAAAACGAGAGCATCAGCCCCTACCTAAGAATGGTAAGAACTCAAAGCAAGCCCCATGAAGAAACTGGCAGATTTGTAGCTCTGACCACATCAGCTGCTTGTATTTTTTAATCCTGCTATGTGTTTATGTGTATGTGTTCTTGGCTGACTATAAACAACTAGAAAAACTATTTGGAAAGGGAAACAAAACATTTATTTTCAAAAATTGACTCACAAATAAGGGCTCATAGAAGTGGCACATGAGAGAGAAATAAGACTTCATAGAGCCACGCCCCCACCCTAGGTGGCTCAGCAGTGAAAGCTGTGGACCCAAGGGCAGGAGTGTGGGGTCTGGGGGGCATAGAAAACTTCATTGAGAAAGGATCACTGGTCGTAGTTGCCCTAAACGTTAGTGAAGCAAATCAAATACAAGGAAGTGAACAAACACCCTGACCTTTCCAGTCCACAGTGATCTCTCCATCCGCTGCATTGTGGGGTCCCCTTAAAGAGACAAACAGAAAGATCACTGAACCTACTATTAAAAGCCTTGGGTTTATATCCTGTCTCTGCACTTCCCTCTATCTTCGGCAAGCAGCTTGAAAAGGATTACTGATATATAAACATTAAGAGATTAGGTTTTAGAGGCAGGCAACCTGGTTTCAAAACTCATCTCTGCCATTCTTTCTGTGGCCTTGCTCAGCTTGCTTAACTCCTCAGGCTTGGCAGTCTCTCATCTGGATCAGGGAAAAAGTAAGATTGTTCGTGTAGATGAGATGAGATAGTGTAAAAAGACCAGCACATAGCAGTGCTCAATAAATATTACTTTCTTTTCTCCTGTCATGGCACAATTATTTTTAAACTTCGAGTCTAACTCACACAAACACTAACCAAGAGGCAGGATTCACCGCTACGTGACCCACTTCTGTTCCTCCGGTAATTCATACCGTGGCAGAAATTCATTGTGAATCATAATGGTTTCTGAATTTTCCGGTGTATTATTCATCATCATCATCATAGTTCCCTTGTTCACTGGACTGTATAGATGCGCATGACTGGAGCTGATAAACTTGGTCCAAAAATTCATGGTATTTCTGAGTCCCGCTGTCCAGATGATTTATTTTCCTAGAGTGGAAAAGTTTATTCTATTGAGGTGCTTACTAGGGGTATGGAGGACAGAAAATGCGAAGAACATTGAACTCATTCTAAAAGAAGACATGTGATGTCAGCCCTGTGTGCCTGAATAATATATTCCCAAGACAGTGATTCTGTTTGCTTCTGCAGAAAGCAGTGGAGCAAGCTTTTGAGTTCTCGGTCATAGTAATATTTATTCTTAAAGTTTTCTCTAGGTACTGAGTTCTAAAGTAGGTGTTAACTACAGATTGTGATATATAGATACCCTCCTTCCACCTTTCAAGAGGTGTAGTGGCCTATAGTATTTAGTGTCGTGTTTCTGTGGATAACAGTTTCTTCAGGGCAGTGTTCACTCACAGGGGATTAGTGTGGAGTGGAGATTGCAACCTGGTACTCACGTGCCAAATCAGAATTGTTTCCTCTCATCTACAAAGACTTTTGTAGTTTTGAGGGTTGGCTTGTTTTTTTTAGTTCCCAAGTCTTAAGACTTTTGAGTCCCCAAAATATTAGAAGGTCTGACTGTACCAGGGCTGTTGTCTCCCAACGAATCATCAGCTTAACTGAGCGTTGGCTGCTCCCTTTCCACGGCGCATGTGCTGACCGCTGCCTCACAGTCCCTGCCTGGCCCCTCTCACCATACACGTCACCCTCACTCCCTGAAAGTGTCTGTGTGTATGAGCCCGGCGCTGTGGTGCAGTAGTTCCGGGTACATCGAACCAGTAATCAGTTTCTGTCTGTTGAGTTTCTCATACATGCTCATTTCTTAAAAGCAGCGTAACGTAAAGAGCAGGACACTAACTGTTTCTCTCTCCGTACAGCTCGGCCTTCCCCCTGGGCTCCTAGCCCTGCTGCTGAGTGGAGCTCCGTAGATGAGGACGTAACAACCACGGGTCTTCCTGTTGCGTCCCAGGTTAGTAGTAACTACACTCTTTGGCCTTCCTTCCTAACGTCTCAGTGATTTCCGTGCCTTCACGATTCTCAAACTTGTACTCCTCCAAGAGACTTTTTCTCCCTGCTCCTTTCCCAGAAAAGACTAGACCCAGCCTTCTAAGTAGTGCACCTCCTTGCGAGACCACCTCTCGTGATTCTTTGTAGTGTCTTTTGCCTCATTTAGCACATGACATCCACTTGGGTCCTTGCTTTTTGTTCTTTAGAGCCCATCTGTGATTCATTCATGATCATCCCATGTGGTTACCTTGGTAGTTATCGCCGTTAATGTTGTTTCAGGGGCCAGTGAAAGATGTTCATGTGGCAAGAGGTTTTTCCTACCAAAACAGCGCACCTCAGATTCCTGCTCATAGACACCTTTACCACGAGATCAGGAAGGAGCGTCTGGGAAACATGGCCTCCCTGGGTAAGGATTCACTCCCTTTTCAAATGAAAGAGCTGGGGATTTCTAATATATTCATTAATACTGATTATAAAATAGTTATAAATATCAGCACTTAAAGGACCTCCTCGTGATCATTCCTGTGGTTTAGCATGCCAAAGCTAGTCATCATTTACCAGTATTCTCTTACCTCATTCCTTTCTTTCTTCTAGTTTAAAATATACATATATTCTTATAACTTAGTGTTGAAAACATTAGAGAGTTAATATATATAATGGTCACTGTTTAAATATAGCTTATATGCTTGCACTAAACTAAAAGTTCCACAAAGTCACAGGGTCTTTTTACGGGTTTCTTGGCTCTTTGCAAAGAGCGTGACACATAGGTGTGGTGTACCCAGCCAAAATTTGTTGAATGGGTGGAAATTTTATAAATGTAAGAAAAAATAATGCTATGACTTAGTTAAATAACACAGATTCACAAACACACTTGCTCAATGAAATGTCATTTAATAAGCACATTTTGACATCTGCCTTAGCGTTGCCTTGGATCACATAGCATCCACACCTATTAAAACGGTGTATTAAAGGTCTTAGTAAAATCTCACGAGTGGAATAGGGACCGTACTGCGAGAATTCAGACTTAGCCCAGCCACTCTCATTAATTGCATTTGGAAGGACCCAGGCCCAGAGACACTTGTCACCTTGGGTAGTGTTGATCTCTACTGTATGTAAGGTAACAAGCTCTTGATTGGCTTCCTTATTCTTACAAATATTTCCTATCTGCCTTGCCAGATATATCCAAAAATTCTTGACTTCTCATTTCTCATAACCAATGTCTGTATGTGTTGGGAGGAGAGATGTGGAGAGCAGGTATGAACACTCTTTATTTTATAAATGGCAAAGACCATACTATGAACCTAGCATAGTGTTGGACTGCTTAAGGACTCAGAGGTAATAAAATACATGTTTCTTACCCTCATAGGTTTTTCTCTAAGAACTAGCTGGGGAAATAATTGGTGTATACTTAACAAGTAAAATGTAATGTAAGCTAATGATGGTGCCAAAGAACGCATGTAACTAGAGTATGTGCAGTCATGGTTGAGGAAAGCTCTGGAAGAGGGGTGAGTGAATAAGACCTTTAAAGGGAGCTATGAACAAGTGGTCCAGGAAAGCCTTCTATAGCAGAAGCTCAGGGCATGCAGCAGTGACCTCTGTGTCCATCATGAAATAGATTTCTCTTCCTGCAGGAAGCATGGTGTCTGCATCTAAGATAACCCGGTTGGAGCAAAGAAAGGAGCCATGGGTCATAAGCCTACACCCCTCTAATAAAAGGAATGCTCTGCGAAGCACCTACATGAAGGAAAAGTCAGTCCCTGCTGTTCAAATCCCTGCAAGGAATCCAGGGAAAACATGGAAAGAGCAGCAGTGGGGCCTAGAAGATGAGAAAATAGCAGGTGTGCATTGGAGCTATGAGGAAACAAAGACTTTTCTTGCAATTCTCAAAGAGTCTCGCTTTTATGAGACTCTTCAGGCCTGTCCCCGGAACAGCCAGGTGTACGGAGCTGTAGCTGAGTGGCTGCGAGAGTGCGGCTTCCTCCGGACACCAGAGCAGTGTCGGACCAAGTTCAAGAGTCTCCAGAAGAGCTACCGAAAAGTGAGAAATGGCCACGTGTTGGAACCCTGTGCCTTCTTTGAGGACATGGATGCTTTGTTGAACCCTGCAGCCCATGCTCCAACCACTGATAAGCCAAAGGAGATTATCTCTCTCCCCAGACTAAAGAGAGTTGGCCTCAGTGCTAAAGAACAGATCGGTTTGGTGGAAGAGGAAGAAGACGCAGAAGAATCGGATGGTGCTGAAATGGGCATCAAGTTTGGCCGGAAGTCTGAGATTCGTGCTGCCCCTGTCTTGTTTCAGAACCTGAGTGGTAAGAGTTGTGCTTTTTTTTTTTCCTGTTTGAAAATGGGTGATGTGGTCTTGTGGGGGAAAAGTAGACCACAGATGACCGAGCCACGGGTGTGCTGACACCCCCACCACAAGCGCTGCAATTGGCCACATTTAACACAAGTGCTCTCAGGTGTCTGTTATGTGGAGTAACAGTACTGAATGGAGGGCTCTTTTTCAGGTTAAGCACAGCATGGATTTTGATATCTGGGGCCTGTATAAAGCAGTCAACCGTATTCTGTTTTAATAAGTCAAGGATGCGTTATTATACTGTCTAGGATAGTTAGTAAAAGGATGTGTAACAAGCCAAAAAGCGAGTGAAAGATGAGATTCTAAAAGAAGATGAGAGAAAAAGACACACAAGGGAGATGAATCAAATAGGAAAAAAATAGTAAGACAGTAGAAGTAAACCCAAATAGATCATAAATTGCACATTAAAAGGCTAAAACTGTTGGGTTTTTTTAAACTACATGTTTCTTTACAAAAGGTGAATCCTGTATTTAAGAATACAGAGACATTGAAATTAAAAGGATAGAAAAAGATATACCATATAAAAGAAAGCCAGTGTTGAAATGTGGGAACTGGGACATGCAGAACTAAACTGCCAGCTGATAACTGTGTTACAGGAGACACGTCATGTACATACTTAGAACTTAATTTTCTCATCTGTGAAACATGACAGAATTAGGTTGTTAGTGTAAAATGAGGTCATATAGATGAAGACATTCTGCAGATGCTGCAATGCAGTAAAATACTGCCTGTCCTCACTGTTATTAGTAATGTTTCTCTTCCCTTTATGAAAAGATGATATGTTCTTAGAATGGAAAAATAAATCAAGCTAGGAGAGCTGGGAGTGGACCCTTGACTAAACTTATCAGAAAGAACCCTCTCGGGAAGAAGATGGGAAGACGTACCACGCGTACCCGGGTGTCCCCATTCTGGAAATCGTAGACATGAGCGTGGTGCTCCCAGACAGGCCTCAGGTTTGGGGATCCAGAGACAAGACTGGAAGAGACCAACCAGTAAGGTAGAAGGCAGTGATCACTTTTTCCTTCTGCAGATCACAAAACACACAGAAACCATGTTTAACAAACTGTACTCACACGTGTTCTGAAAAGTATCTCCAAGTCAAGGACTCGGTGACACGCGTGATTCTGCTCTTCGAGGAAGACAGGTTAAAAGCAGGACAGTAACTTGGGGGGAAGTTCCTGTTGGGATTCTAGCCCCTTTTTCTTCACTGTTTTCAAAAGATGGACCACTAAGTCCTTACTTACTTAATCACCATAGCAGTGGTTTATTTCGGAGACTGTATTTTCTCTACCAAGCGAACTGAGATCAGTTTTATCAATTTCAGTTTAAAATTCCTACTGGGCTCTTCACTTTATAGATTCATCTGAGAATTCTCTGTACAACTTAAGAGCCTTCCTGTCTGGATAGAGTGTCTCCGTGTTTTCAAGTTATTTTGTCTTTCAAGAAAATACTATCATTTTTTTACAAAGCTTTTTCCCTGGTATATTCTAGTTCCCATTTCTAGGATGAATGGGATTTATTTCTCTGGTCCTTTATGCTTTGTTATTTATAAAGGCTATAGACTCCTTTTCTTACGTTTTTGAACTTTATCCTTGAATGGCAGGAGTGCACTGGGGCTATGAGGAAACCAAGACTTTTCTGGATATCCTGCGTGAGACTCGGTTTTATGAAGCACTTCAAGCCTGTCATCGGAAGAGCAAGTTGTATGGAGCTGTGGCTGAGCAACTGCGAGAGTGTGGCTTCCTCCGGACGCCGGAGCAGTGCAGGACCAAGTTCAAGAGCCTTCAGAAGAGTTACCGCAAAGTGAAAAACGGGCACGTCCTCGAGTCCTGTGCATTCTACAAGGAGATGGATGCCCTGATGAACTCACGCGCATCTGCCCCCTCCACCAACATGCCAGAAGAAGTCCCGTCACCCTCAAGGCAAGAAACAGATACTGAGATTGAACCCCAGGAACCTACAGACTGGGAACCTGAGGAGACCTCACAAGAGGCAATAGTGCAAGACTCCAGCAGTGAGAGAATGAGCGAGGAGGAAATCATACAGGAGTCAGCGTTCCAGGGACCTGCAGGTTTACTGCACAGCTCGAGTGGTAAGCATCCTCAAGGAGAGCAGCCTAAACACGAGGCAGAAAATCAGTAGATCTGGCACATTTCTCAAAAATACTGTATTTATTTATTAAACTATACTGAGTAGCCTGTGCTGTATGAGGGACAGAGGATATAGCAATGGCCAAAGTCCCTGTTCTCAGGGGACTTCTCTTCAAGGGAGCAGCTTCCTTCCTAGTGGTTTGCCCCTCAGAAGTCAGTCTCAGTTTTGTCCCTCTGGGTCACAGAGTGGCTTATAGCTCCTGAAAACAGGGAACTAAAACTGGGAATTACACATGAGAAAAAACTTGAAGTAGATGTGTTAGTAAGCTCAAAACAAAAATACCTCACTTATGTGTGATGTGTTTGGGTAAGAAGAGACAAAATGTCAGGTGCTCTGGCTCTGAGCTTCCGCCGATTGCCCCATGGCACCTTATGAGCAGTGCAAACTTCTCAGAACAAAGTCACCATCTTCCTTCTCGTGGGCTTAAAGTCTTCGAATGTGTTTGATGCCTTTTCTCTCAGTATTTACATTCAGGTGACACATTGTTTTCAACAGTTGTGGAGCTGCTGTGTGTCCCCTCTGTCCCCTCTTTAGGAGCCAAAGGCTGCACACTGGTTCACTGCCTTTGTCTCGTGCCCAGACTTGTGAATTTTTTCTAGAGCGAGAGGTAGGAAGGGAAAGGAGAAAGAAGCATTTTTTAAAGGAAGGAAAGAAACAGAGAAGGAGGAATACTATATATTTATTTATTATTTATGGCTGTCACTCCATGCCCCAGGTTATGAACCCCAGTGCACGGTCGATGCCCAGCCCCCAGTTGAGTGCCTAAGACACCCGGGCAGGCCTCCACCACTGTTCGTAGTCTGAGACCTTCTTGTCTTTCTACCCTAAGCTGTAGTTATTGTCCATCCTACACTCTGTTTATTCAAACAAACAGAGAAGGAAGCCTGTACCTATGCTCTGGTAGTATTGATATGAGAGCTTGCCGAGTCCTACATAATCCTGGTTTTGATAACTCTGGAAACCAAAGAAGCAAAGTCCTTTGGTACCATCGCTTGTGAATCTTATTTTTCAAGTTGTACTGTCATCAAATTATTAGCCTCTATATGAGCCAATTACTAGACTTCCTCCAATTACCAAAGCAATCTCGGATCCAATCAGAATGCTTCAAAAGAAGTCCCGCTAAATTAGCATGGCATTGATAGGACTTTTTCCTTAAGTCAGTGGACTGATCAATAGCTGTTTTCTTCTCCCCAACCCATGCCACAGTCCTTCCACTTGGGACCAAGGAATAGCAGCAGTTTCAACTCAAATATATGCAAGGAAAGTAGAAACTGGCAGTAGAAACAAGAAGCTACATCAAATGCTTAAGAACAAGGGTTGGGCATCAACCTGGATTACATCTAACTTCACGCAGTTTATGAAATATCGGTAAAATGATATGTCTTAATTTACTTCAAAATAATCTGGGTAGAGAGAGTAGTGAGTGTGCACGAATAGAGATTAAACAAGATTGGACGTAAGTACATTGTTCAAGGAAGTTAATTGTGTATTCTATTCCCTTTACTTTTCTCTGTGTTTAAATTTTCCATAGTAAAAAGTTAATGCAAAACCCACACAGTACCAAGATGAAATCAAAACCAGCGTGTCTGTTTCCAAAGCCTGTGTCTCATCACCACATCATACTCTCTGTCCAGAAAAGTACTTGTAAAAGCTAGGATCCAAGATGTGAATATGGGATGTAGATGGAAGAGAAGAAGATAATTGCAGTTTGGGCAACAGGGAGAATTAAGATTTAAATTTAGCATGATCTATGCATGAGACGGCCAAAATCACCAGGTCACAAGAACATGTGAGGAAAAGAAATGCTCTTGGATACAATATGATTAAGTATTACTGAACTTAGAAATACCCTGAGTAATCTGAGCTCGATCACTAGAATCAGCTCTGAACACTAGTGTATTGTGTTTTTAACACAAATGCGGAATGTTGAGAGTATGTTAGAGTGGAGCTTCAGAGAGAAATACCAGGGTGCTCCCATATTAATCAGATAGTCATGGAGAATATTAACTTGAATCATGATTCAATTCAGAAAACGTTTCTGAAGGCCTGCTTTGTACTGAGTGTTATTTACTGTTTATGGAACTGAGATAAAATAAGGCCAGAATTCATCGGGAAAGAGTCACAGGCCCTGTGGCCATTGATGCGCACAGGAATCCTCACATAGGAGGCTTTGTTATTTCATACATGGGTGTGAAAATTGTATTTTCTTTTTTTTTCCAGATTTTGAAATTGAAAGTAGTAATAAGGAGGATGTCACGCAGGTGATATATAAGGACATGGAACAGCACAGGGCATTGACAGAGAAGTCTAAGAGAGTTGTGTCCCAGAATACTGATTCAGGTAAATACCATAAAAGGGAATGCATCTCAGGAAGACAGTGGGAAAACCTTCAAGGAATCAGACAGGGAAAACTGGTATCTCAGCCTCGAGACGCAGGGAAATCTCTGGTGCATCAGAGGCCTTTCATGGGGAAGAGACCCTACAGACTTCTCAAATATGGAGAGAACTTTGGACGGAGCGCTCGTCTAATGTGCCGGATGACCCACCAGAAGGAAAATCCTTACAAGTGTAGTGTCTGTGGAAAGTGCTTTGGCAGAAGCAGAAGCCTAATCAGACACCAAAGAATCCACACAGGAGAAAAACCTTTTAAATGTCATGATTGTGGGAAAAGCTTCAATGACTCCTCAAACTTTGGTGCCCATCAGAGAATCCACACAGGAGAGAAACCCTACAGGTGCGGAGACTGTGGGAAATGCTTTAGTCAGAGCTCGAGTCTTATTATACATCAGAGAACCCACACTGGAGAGAAGCCCTATCAGTGTGGAGAATGTGGGAAAAGCTTTACCAACAGCTCTCATTTCAGCGCCCACCGGCGCGTCCACACTGGTGAGAATCCCTACAAATGCGTGGACTGCGAAAAAAGCTTCAATAACTGTACAAGATTTCGAGAACACCGGAGAATGCACACTGGAGAGAAGCCCTATGGATGTGCTCAGTGTGGCAAACGCTTCAGCAAGAGTTCTCTTCTTGCCAGACACCGGGAAGTTCATGTAAGGGAAAGGCTCCTGTCTCACTCTCCATCCATGTATTCTCCAGAGAACCCCCATAAGGGAAGGACTGATGAATTCAGGAAAACTTTTTGATGATGCTCTCAACTCTTCCTAAATATCCCGTTAGCCATTTCACCCTAATCTCATTCTTGGAAGCAATCTTTTCCTCGCTGTAAAGTGTGATACCCAGGATAAGCTTGAGAACGTACATAAACTAAAGACTGGGATCCTGCTCTCAACTCTGCCTCTTAACTTGATCAGTCTGTTCCTCTCCTCCTGTGTGTCTCAACTCCTCCTTTAATAGTGTGGAGAGGTTATATTGTCTGTGTTCAGAGTGAAAGTCTCAGTATGTTGAGGCTCCTGCTGTTGGATTGCTAAATCCAGCAACATTCAAGATCTTCACTGTAGATGAGAGAGTGGTTATCAAGGAGATTTTTGAAAATGCTGAAAGTTTTTTTTTATTATCTACCGCATGAGATCCTGGATGCAAAGTTTCATATTTGGGTAGAACTTTCAGGAGTCTGATCAGAACTACATCAAATCCATCTTGGTTTTGAAGATACAAAAGCAGACTGAAAATTTTATAGCTTCATTCTGAAATCTACTGCAGTGTAACTTTTTGGTGTCAAGAAGTTGTTCCAAATAGCTAGGGTAGAATCCCTATATTGTCACTGAAGTCACATTACTAATGCCTTGCCCTGCAGAGAGAAGAGAAGCACTGATCACCCATCATCCTTTGTATAGCTGTTCTCCGCCTGAAGACAGAGACCCTCAGCTTCTAGTTCTCCGGCCTGTTAGTGATACCATTCCTGTGACGGTTTCTCATAAGCCCTACAGTTACCCACTTACCTCGTAATTTTTCTGGGTGCTCTCGTCTGACTCTTCTGAACTAACGTGCCCTCCTCCTGTCGAATAGGATGCATGTCCAGTGTGTCTCATTAAACTAAAGTAGGATTTCAGACACACTCTAGTTCTACCCAATAACCTCTCTGGTCTTTATCTAGAATATGACCAGTATGTTGGTGTGTTTTATGCCTCCTAGCCCCGTAGGTATACTATAATATAAGAATGGTTTTCTAAAACTGTAGCGGGGGTCAGGAAGAAAGGTAGAGACTTGAAACATTTGATATATTTCTAATCCCAGCTGGACTCCGCAGGCCTGCTTAGATTGAATGAGCACCTCAGTCCACACCAACACCTCCAGGGCTAATTGTTAAATATGCTGGGCCTTCTAGGCCTTGTTCATAGGACTGTACCCTCACTGCAGAGCCCTGAGTAATTATACAACTCTGTAGCTCACTGAATGAATGTGGAAATAGTCATAGAAACTTCCTCTCCAGAACACCATTTCTGTTTTCCTCATTTATCTGTTATTCTGAAAAATATCTTCAATGACCTCCTAACACTAATTCAATAAATATTGACAGAACAGTTCAGCTGGGGGTAGTTAATTCATGGACGTTAAAGATGGAACCCAGGAATTTGTTCTCCCACGGCTAGTTGCTTTAGGATGAGACCTGCGGTGTTTGTACCCTTACCACCTAGGTAACCAGGTCGCTTTGCACTGGAGAGGGAGAGGGAGAAGCCACACATTTAGTACAAAGAACCAGAGTCAGGCCTGTGTGTAAATTATTCTTTTGATCTTATCTCCTTTCCTTTGTTGTTTTCTCATCTGAAGATGTCTGGAGATAATATTTTTCCTTTGAATATGTTTGGATCTTGTTCAAACAAGTAATCTTGAAATGTGTTCAGCACGCTACCAAGAAGGACAGGCAGTGTAGAAAGGAGTCCAAGGTATGGTACCAGAAGAGGGTATGACCTGTTGGAAGGCCAGTGACTCAGGTAAACACTGATGAATGTTTCTGACTTACGTTTGTTTGAAATGTCGTGATTGTTCACATCTCTGTAGGTTGACTTCCCCGTTGTCTGAAGTCTAGACTTGTAAGGACAGTAAGGATGCACGTTGATGTAAGTCATCACAGTAATGTGTACATGAGTGATGTAGCGGCGCCCAGTTCAGGAGAGCAGATGATTTATTCATAAATATGTATTAAACACTGATGCATAAGGCCACGTTCTCGTCACTGTGAGGGATGTGAACATGAAAAAGGGAGCGGGTATTCAAGGCAGTTGAACCTGGTAGAGGATGTATCGCAGTAAAAAGTAATGCCAGCCATGCTTATGTCTGTTACGAAAGGACAGTGACTCAGTCGTGAGACAGTTACCTGCGTTTGCAAGAGTTTGTTGTCCTCAGTTGCCTAGACTCATTCTGAGCTCTGTGCCTCCAGCTTTGCCAATGGCAGGGAAGGTTCAAGACCCAATCCTCGTCCTCTGGAGCAAACTCATTATTCTCTGAGTCTGTGCATCTGAGACCAAGCTGAGTTGGGACTTGAGCTAACCCCTGCCTCTACTGGGGGGTTAAATTAGCATAAGGAACTTTGTTCTAAAGAAACAGAAGTTCCTACCCCCCATTTTAGACTGAGGCTCTTTGCATTTTATCTTTTTTTTCAGCTAGAGCATGAAAATCAAGTCATGTGTCTTTTATGTCACATAATACTGCTTTTAGGAAATCCACAGGAAAAGAATTTTGTCTGAGTCAGTACCAGGGAAAGTTCTGATTCTAAGCAAAAACTAACATAAACACTGTGATTTTTATAACTTACTGCTTTTCTCTTTATTCTGGCTGCTGGAAATCTTAATAAATTTACAGCCCACCTCAACCTACTACCTAAAACATATTTATTTAATCTTGCCATTTTTAAAAAAACCTTACCCAGTATTGAGTGGTGTTAAGAAATAGACATTTTATTCTTCATATCTGACCTGAGTCACTTATAAGCTGGTCTTTATTCCCTATCTCGGCTGGCTGTGCTATTCCCACAACGACCTCCAATTCTTGCCATGGTTGGTACTATACATACAACCTAATTTGTTCATCTGAAAGGAAACTTCAGTTTTTAAAGAAAGGAATGTTGTATGTGTATACTTAACCAGCCCAGGGCAGCCTGCTGCGGTGGACTTGAGTGGTAAACCAGATGTCTTATCAAAGCCACTTACTGGGTATTGTTTGATACCACCCCTTGCTTGCTTTGAGCCTTAGTTCTTTATTTGAAGGAAAGCTGGACTTACTGCCAAGACGGCTGGGACCTGACCACTCTGTGAGGCTGCACTGAGTGCTGGAGAGGAGGAGGAGGGCCCGAGACGGGCCCCACAGCCTGCTCACCCCGCAGGTGCGCCCTGGCCCTTCCACCTCCATTTCATGCTTAGGGACAGCGATGCTGTGAGCACTCTAGGACTGCTCAGTAAGGCAAAAGGACAGGTGACTCGTGTTCAGCAACTAGCCACCGTGAGGCATATGGCAGCCAATGGCAGGTAGTTGTGATGCAGAAATCCTACTTCTTGAGGTCTGATGCCCAATGATAGACAAGACCAGCAGTATGGGAACTGGGGATCCCCAGGTACACGGTCTGGCTGAGTGGCTGTGAGGTGGCCAGTGAGCCTTTGCCTCTTGTCTGAATGCATTCCAAGGGTACGTGTGTGTCTAGTCGTTTTGTAGTAACGTCTGCTTAGATGTCTTCTTGGAAACCTGTATGTGAAATAAATGTCTACAATAAAGGACTCCCGTTTGGTTTTGCCTTCACTGGAAGGATGTCTTCTCTTCATGGACGAGAGAACTATCCCTATAGGTGATCACAGCTAATCCTGCACTAAAGGAGAATGGGGTCACTCCTGTTCCCTGCTCCCCCACAGCCAGCAAGGACCTGCCTTGTGTCCGTGACTGTTTCCGTGCAGTGACTCTTTGATAGCAGTGTCCCATTGTCCCAAACCATGGGTGGCTTGGGTTCGGGCCCTGGAGGTGCATGGGCAGGTGTCCTGGGGGAGGCGCTCACCCACAGCCTTTTAGGGTGGAGCAAATCTGTTTTCCCCAGCTTTAGATTTTTCTGTTTGAGTTTAAAGAGTTCCAGCAGCTTCCCCTCGGCCCTTCCTCCCATCACTCCAGCTCCACCGGTCAGAGAATCACTGACTTTAACTTGTCGGGGATGTATTTCCAACGGAGCGCTCAAGCTGAGGAAGGTTGGGACAGTCCAGACGAAGTGAATGTGTCCTCTGGCTTGATGAGCCTCTACTCCACGGGGGCGACCGCAGTGGTACCCAGGGTCATCAAGAGCGGGAACCGCTCAGAGTTAGAAGCTGGGAGTACCTGTCAGGTTCCTATATTCTTTTTGGAGCAAGCAAAGATAAAGACGCGATCATCTTCACCCGTAGTGCTTATTACCCCAGAGTTTTTGCACAAGGTTATCTGCCCGGCGTTCCTGACAGAGATGTGAGGCCTGTGAACCAACTCAGGTCTGGGAATTAGATGAGACACTTAAATCTCCGTGGGCCACACATGTTCAATTCCCATAAACCACAGGGCAGCTAGACTTTAAAGGAAAAGACAAGTACTGTGTGTTCCAAGCCCTAAAAGGACCAGAGCTGGGCACAGCTCTAAACCGCATGAGGGCGTCAGGTTTTGGAGGGAAGCTATGGTTTTGGGTTTCAACAGAGATGAAAGCCTAACCCAGGAGGTGGCAGGACTGGGTGGACCGGCGAGCGCTAGGGCCAGAGGGCTGCTAACATGAAGTGGATCCGCGGAGCGTGTTGATGTGCTCGGGCACCTGTCTGCAAGGACCGCACAGAAGAAACCAGCTAAGTCCGCATCCTGGGGCGTGGCCGCGCCCCACCCGTCTCCAGGCCCACTTCCAACAGCGGCACCTTGTGGCGGGGAGGCCAATGGCAGCAGCCACGGGCCCACGGCAGAAAGGACGATGGCGCACTGCTGTACTTCTGGATTGATTGCACTCTCCCCTGTCTGGGACATTCTGACGAGGGATTGATGCAAGAGTGTCACACTGGGCTCCCAACGACACGGCACATGAGGCCGCCAGTCCATCCTAGCGGAACAGCTCAGAACTGGTACCCCAAGGCTCTGGCGCATCGTGTGCCGCTGCCCCAGAAAGAGCCTGGACTGTGCGTCCCCAACCGCAGACTCTGAATGAGTCTGTCACCAGATCACTGTGTGATAAAACTCAAATTGTGTCTCTGCACCCTTCTGAGTCTTTTATAAAGACATTCTCATTGGCTTTAGCACCCACCCTCATCCAGGGTGCTGTCATTTGGAGCCTTATTTCCACACGACGCCCATTCTGAGGTTCCAAGTGGACGTGGACATTAGGGGGCACCGTCTTGTAGGATTGTGCTGGGGCCTAAAGGAGACCACGTGCGTGAAGCAGTCCTCACGGCGCCGGGTTCATCCTAACACCTGTTTCTGCACACCTGTGTGTCTCTGCGTGTAAGCACGTGTGCACGCGTGTGTAGACGTGACTGTGTCAGTATTTACTAGGCTGACCAAAATGTCATCCCATTATTCAAAGGAAACAGCACTTTTTAACCTTTTTTCTCTCTGCAATTATTCCAATTGACTCACATTTCTGATTTTACATTTTCCCTCCCTTTTTCCATTTTAGGTTTGTTGTTGCTGCTCTTATTTTTTGTTCTTCTCTTTCGGTCCAAAAATACTTTGACTACTTGGGGGGACAGGATGTCTGCTTTCTCACCTGGCAGCCTCCTGTTAGACTGGGGATTTTCTTCAGTGAACGTTTTCTCCATTGTGACTCAGGTGAACCTTTTGCTCCTCTTATAGACTTGAGGTTTTCATTTCTTGTGGCGAATGATTTTTCCCTCCTAGTTCTTTGTGGTGTTAGAATGATTACCTTCCATAAATGACTCATCGCTTCTTACAGAGAAGATGCATGCTCTTCTTGTGAATGTGAGGTTCAGAGCGTGTCCTTTTATCCTTTTTTTATCCTTCTTTATTCATTATACTCATCTCTGCCATCCAAATGCCCCTGTCTCTCCAGCCCACCTCCGCGCCCACCCTTGTCCCGTGCTGGACTGCAGTGAGTGGACCGGTTCATGCCTTGGCGGGGTCTGGCCTCTACACTGAGCATCTCAGCAGGGTTCTAAGTTCTGTGATCTGGAATCTGCTAGAACTCAGCTCTAGAAAGAGCTCCAAATGGGCTGAGCAGGGGACGGGCTCTGCGCTGATCTCAGGCTTGCCTGGCTTTTCCAGGCCCACCCTCCAAGCCATGCCCATTTCTGCAGAGAAAAGCAAAGGACATGGCAAGAAATACTAGACCGCTTTATTGTAAATGTAGACTGGCAGTTTAGGAAGCAGGGAAATGGACCCAGAAGGCCCTTTTTTTTTTAACTGTGGAAACAGAACAAGAGGAGGAGGTAAAAAGGGAAGAGGGGATGAGCTGACACATACACAGCCACATCTCCCACCTGCTCTTCTGCGTCGGGGACCTTCCCTGTCAAGAAGCTCTTCCAGTGTGCTGTTTCCATGTCCCTCTGGGCACTGCTGGCAGCAGGTTTTCTGGTGAGCACGAGAGACTTCAAAGAACCAAGAACATCCTCAGGTCTACACCACAGTCTTGCTGAGAAGCCGGGCCCCGCTCAGGAAGGCAGGCCAGCGGCTCCTCTGGGCCTCTGCCCTGGCAGGAGATGCAGAAGAGGCCTGTCTGCATCCAGGAGGGGCCCACCGAGGGCACCTGGGGCAGCAGGAGTTTATCCATCTTGGCCTCAGCATCCCTGGAGGATCAGGTGGGTTTTCACATCTCCGACGAAGAACCTACAGAAGAAGGTGACCCAGCAAGGTCCCTGAGCCTCTGGGGGAGAGACCCAGCCCTTCCTCAAATGTCTCCAGACATTTCAAATTCTCCAGAGATGCCTGCCTGAGCCGCGCCAGTCTCTGTAATCAGGTCCCCTTGGGGAGATGAAGAAACCCTTCCCTGTTTGTTTTCCTGAGGACAAGCATCTCTGCCGTTGTGAAAGAGAGTTATTAGTGACGCCTTCCGCTAAGCTCTACACTAAGCCAGGCCTGCGAGTGAGTGGCGAGTAGCTCAGCCCAGCCCAGTGCCTGGCCTCTTCCAGACAGCGGCAGGTGGGCCCCACCAAACCCATGTGCAACGTGGAGGATCCCTGAGGCCCCCAAGGAGGAGCAGGCAGCACATATTACCCATTGGATAACATCACCCTTCTCCATAGTGCACCCCTGGGAGCCCTGGTCACACTGTAGTCTATTACGTGCTCTTGGGACACCATTTTCACGTGGATAGGACAGAAGTCCCCTGTAGGAACTAGGCCTCTCCTCCTCTCAGCCCACGTGGCTCTTCAGGTGAGGCTGACCTCGCCCCAATCTAGGACGAGGCTTCTGCTCCAGACTCACTAGTGAGAATGCCTGCCCCACGGCGAGGCGATCAGTTCACGAGTAGACTTGACCCAAACCAGTGAGCATCAGAGCCACGTGTTTGGCTGGCGCTGTGTTGCTATTTGTTTGGAGTCGTTAAGCTGCTAGGACATAGGCCCGGAGCTCGGGACAAGCATCTTTGCCTCTGCTGGAGCACCTGTCTCAACACCGCGGTCTGTCTGAGAAGCCAGGCCCCGCTCAGGAAGGCAAGCCGGCGGCTCCTCCAGTGCAGAAGCAGCCGGCGTGAAGGCCACCGGCCTGAAACCCATGCCGCCTGTGGGCTCTGCAAGTACGTGAGCCGGTGAAGTCCCCTTGTCTGCCCTAAACTGTGTCGACATGGATTTCTGTTATTTACAGAAAGATCCCAGAGCCATAATCTTCAGCGCTGAAGAAGGCTCGCTCCTCCCTTCTCCCAACCCCAGTGAGAGCCTAGCCCTCCAGGCCTGGACACTCCGGGCGCCGTCGCCAGTGCCCAGAGGCGAGCCAGAGGACCCGCACGCCTACCTGATGAGCAGTCCTACAAGCAGGCTGGCCAGGAGCGGGCCCAGCCAGCAGACCCAGGGCGAGTCCCAGTGGCCGGACACCAGCGGGTCCGAAGGCCCGGGCAGGATTCATGCGGCCGCCGGACACGGCGCCCCTGCAACGCCCGGCCGTGTGTCACCAGGATCCCAGGCGGAACCCGACACACACTCGAGGTCGTTTCCCCAAATGGGTACTGGGTCGCATTCAGCCCCCGCCACCCAGAAGCCCCTCTAAACTAAGAGCAGGGACTTCGGGAGGTTCCAAAGACAACACGGGCAAAGAGGCTGTGGGCCCTGGGAAGTGGACAGCCGCACTCCCCCTGCCCCTTCTGGATGCCTGGCCAACCAAGAGGGCCCGTCCCGCGACGGCAGGACAAGTGGCTGAGTCTAGGTCCTGGCACGCAAGCTGGTAAGCGAACTCGAGCCCTCGGCAACTCTGGACCAGCCCAGCTGCTTCCAGAGGTGCGGCCCCTGTCTAACCCCTCAGGTCTCGTGCGAGGTGAAGGCGCCTGTCTCCTGGGTGGTTGTCAAGCGAGAACAAGAAAACGTGTGTAGAGCCCACGTCTCCCATTGACTCACCTGCCCGCCCAAGTTAACTCTGATCTAGAGGCCAGGAGGCGCTTGTTGCCCCCACGAGCTTGGGGACCAGCACCCCCTATAGGGGATGGTGTAGGAGCGCCGCTCCATTTTTGGGCTCTGCGTCCTCAGTTCACTCAAGGCCCTGCTGACATCACCCGACCCCTAGTCCAGAAGCCAAAGCCGAGACAGTCACGCGTAAGTGACCTAAACGCCACTAGGGGGGCAGCAAAGCATTGCCAGGGCGTTGCACGCATTCCCGCCTCTCCCACCCCCACGTCCTGCAGGGTGATCGGAGCCCGAGGGAGCCAGGGAAAGGCTAGGTTCTGTGTCCAAAAGAAAGGAAGGAACTAGACATTAGGAACTCCTTTTAGCAGGAAATCTGGGCTCCTGTCCCAGATCTGTCACATAATTTGCCATTGCTCAATGACCTCAAATAAGTCACTACCCTCTCTGAGCCTCAGTTTCCTCAGATAGAAAAATGAGAAAAATAACCCCTGACCCACTCTGTGTCCTTACGCCGTCCCCGGCCTGCTGAGACGCTCACCTCCCTGGAACCATGGCGCTCTCTGTAAGTCTGAAGCTGAAACCCAGCTGCCCACTGGCGTGGGTGAGCACAGTCGAAGAAAGTGTTGCATTGTGATTATAGAAAAAGTCCAGTTTGGGGGCCTCCCCGGAACACCCCCAGCTCTCACTCATCAGAGTTGGAGAGTGGAGCCTCCTTGGACTCCACAGTCCGCCCGCCCCCTAGCACAGGGCACTCACCCTGCCAGGATAGCTGCGGCGACGGAGAAGCCGCTGGAGAATGGGGCCAGCGGGCCCTGCGTCCTCTCATTGATGGTGCCCATGCACACAGCCAGGGCCAGGAGAGCTGTCAGAAGGATCTCTGCCATCACCGTGCCTGCCACCTGCCCTGGCTCCTGGATGATGGCAAATGCCTCCCCAGACGCGTTCCAGAACCTCTCTTCAGGGCTCACCACCTGCCAAGGGAAGTCACTCAGCTTGTGGACAGACCTGACAGTGCGGGAAAAGGGGGCAAGAGCTGGGGGCAAGGGGCCCGCCTACCCAGACTTCAGAGCCGTGAAGGGTTCTTTCCAATGTGCAGCTGAACTGTCCGGGGGCCCACAGCCCACACTGCCAGTGCTGGCTTCAGGGCTCTGCGGGAGCAGTGGGCCTCCTCTGAGCTCCTCTCTGCTCATCTGTGACATGCAGACACCCCAGCAGAGGCTCCTGCCTTGTGGACCTGATACAGACACCTGCTTGTGCAAACTTTGCAAGCACTCATGAGCAGGCGAGCACATTGCTAGGCCGATGCGGTGAAGGAGAGGTCGAAAGAAACCAACGGGCTTCCCAGAAAATCGGCCTCAGGGGTGATCACAGCACCTGGCGAAGGAAGACAGCGGAGCAGACCAACTCCTGGACACAGGACCCAAATCTGCACTCTGAACAGACGGGCTGTCTGAGCGGAGCAAGTTCCTGACTCCTCTGTGCCTGGCGCCCTCCTCTCTGAGGAGGTGATGGGACTCCCAGCTCGGGAGTGGGCCCCCACTCAGGACAGACTGAGTTGTTGGCCAGGAGCAATTCGAGTGTAGTGCTTGGCAGGGAGGGGCGGTTGGTCATCTGCTGTCCCTACTCTGGCCCCATCATATCTGACATGCGTGCAAGAGGCCCAGCTTGAGCGAGAGTCTGGGACTGGTCCCTTCCTACAAATGGGGAACTGGGTCTCAAATGGGGATATGGGGACACCAGAACAGAGAAGACAGCAAAGTGGGATTCAAGACTGAAGTCTGCAGTGGGCAAGTGCTTAGAGCCATAGACCAAACCCTGCCCAGGCTGCGGGGCACCAGGTCCTCACACAAGGTCTGTACCCTGAAGGGCCCTGAGTTGAGACTTAAGGGCAGCGGGGGTGGGGGGACAGAGAAAGAGTAGGGGGGAGAAGGAGAGAGGAGGGGAGGAGGAGGAGAGGAGGAGGAGAAGGAAAGGAGAGGAAACGCCAGCCTTCTACTGAGATAAACAGTTCATTCCCATCAAAGGCAGAATAGTTGGCTTCACGGTGAGCAAGCTGGAAAGAGCACAGAAAAATTAGTCCAGGAGCTTCTCAAGGAGAACACGCCCGTCCTGTGCCTTCGGCCTGCTGAGTAAGAGGCTTGTGGAACAAATGAGTAAGTGAATGAGTGAATGAGAGAAGCAGTAGAACCCTCTGAAGTCACAGACGGTCTCAGGAAGAGAAACCACAACTAAGTCCTGAATTCTGCTGCCTGGTCTGTGCAGGGACGGGCTGTGTCCAGACAGGGGCAGGACAGGGTGGGTTTGGAGGGAACCAACGGCCCTTTGCGTGTCCCCTCCCCACTGGAACCAGCCCCACTGGAGGAGACAGGCACAGTCCCTTCTCCCCCTGCCTCCCCCACATTCCAGTGGCCCCATCAGAGCCCCAGTCACCGGCCCAGAGCCCGTGGGGATCACCCACCTTGGCCAAGGCGGCCCCGATCAGACCTCCGCACAGCTGGGCAACGCAGTATGGCAGGAGCATCATCAGGGAGAGGCCTCCGACCAGCATGGCTGCCAGGGACACCGCGGGGTTAAAGTGTCCACCACTGTCACCCCAAAAGACAGAAGGAAGTCGTGAGGCCCAAGTAGAAAAGTGGCATCAAACCACATCCATTTTCCCACCAGGTGGTGAGGTGAGGGGTGTGGGGGAGAGTCGAGGTGCAGCCCTTCCCCACCCTGCACTCAGGAGGTCCCGGGAAGAACGTGGTAGGACGTCATCGTCAACCCTCCCGGGCTCCCTCAGTGCCCGCTCCAGCCCTTCAGAGATGTGGCCTTGGGTCCGCCGGAGACCCCGGCTCCAGACAGGTAGCTGCAGAGAGCTGTCCGCCCTCTGGGTAGCCAGGTCCTGAACGAGGGTCCCCACGAGCTGACTGCCTCACCAATAAAACCCTATTTTGTCTGGCAGTGCAATTAGCATTGAGTGGAAGATGGAAATTAGGGATTCAGGCTGGGAAGGGCATGGAGAACCAGGGGTGAGGTTAGAGATTCAAAACTGGGTTGGGGATTGGAATCTGGAGTTTGAGTATGACGGGGACTAGATGAGGCTGAACCTGGGGTCAAAGGCAGGTTCAAGGTGTCCCCCACCCACTGATTTTTCATAAAGCACCTCTTAACTATGGGGTCCAACCAGCCTGAGCCAGGAGCCCCTCCCACCCCCCCACATGTCCCCTTGGCATCCCATCTGGTCCCACTAGGATGGAGGCTCTACAGAGGCTGGCCCATGAAAGCCCTTGCTGCTCAGATGGATACGGTGAAGGAAAGTGATCCCAAGACCTTCCAGATGTTAAGAGCCCACCAGTGGGTCTGCCTACCCCCCAGTGGGGACGCCATTGGGCTGAGACTGGATCCTGGCTCTGGACAAAAGGACTTTGTCTGACACGCTGACATCTCAGGACCCGTGATCCCAGCTGCCAGGTGAGCTCCACGCACGAGTCAAAAGCTCCGGCTGAAGCTCAGACTCCAAAGCTGGAGAGACGGTCAGCCAGGCCTACCTGGCCATCTCAGGTCCGTGGCCATGCTGAGCAAAGCAGAGGTGAGTGGGGTGGCGTGGCTCTCACCTGACGTTCCCCAGCGTGGCGACGAGGACACCCAGGGCCAGCCCGTGGACCAGAGCCGGTTGCAGCAGCCCAGCGTCCATCCTGTTCTCGATGACCGACAGACACCCGAGGAAGACGAAGAGGATGGAGCCCAGCAGTTCCACCAAACAGGGCTGCACAAACCGCTCAAACCATGTCCCTCGGGCCCGGCTCCCCATGCTGGCCTCCTTCATCTTGAGGCTGCCAAAGTCAGGGCCACCTACAGGAGGGGCGGCCTGCAGTGGGGGAAAGAGAGGTGAACCGGAGCGGGGTGCCCCGAAAGTCCCTTCTGCCCGCCCCCACCACCAGTAATTCTCAGCAGCACCCTGGACAGCCAGGCAGAGAGGAAGAAGCCAGGCGGGCTCACCAGTCCAGACATGGGGCTGGGGCCACGGGCTTTGCTCCGCGGCTGGGAGCGCACCTGCTCCGACTCTTATCTCCCTCCAGAGGTCACTTTTAAAGGGCATGAGGCTCCCAGAACCATAAAGTCCAGCGGGAGGTGGCCCTGAGTCTCCTAAAAGGAAACTTTTTTTTTTTAATCTCCACTGGGCAGGGGAAGGGCTGGTCCTGGAGCTGTGCCATCTGTGACACTCTCCAGTCCTTCCCCAGGGAGCAGCAGACAGAGAGAGGGCCCAGCGCCCCAGCTCCCAGGTCACAGCAGTGTCCAAAGGGGACCAGCATGTGTCGGTAGACTGGAGGGGTCTGGGGGACCTGTCCCCTAGGGAGTAATGGCTCACTCACCTGAAGTGCTTTTTCCAGGGCTTCCCACGACATCTCGTCCCCACTCCCGCTCCCTGCGAGCTAGTCCAAGTCTCCCTGGAGCGGACCTACCAGGGCCAGGGGGCAGGGACGCAGTGCGAACGTCTGCGGACTTGGGACACAGGCTGCCTGGATTTCAGCCCCAGCTCTGCTGTGAGCCAGCTGGAACCGCGACTGCTGAGCGTCGCTCTGCACGGTGGCCTTCTCCACCACGCGGCGGGTGTGGGTGACGGTGAAACGGGGCGTTGTGGCGCTTAACGGGCTCCTATAACAAAGCGTGACAGGGCCACGTGACAAGCACAATGCCAGCGTCGACTAATTTGGAAGACACATTAAGTGTGGCCGATATTTATGGAGCACTTTCTTCGTACAGGCACTGCGCCGAGTACCTGACAGCCCCATCTCGGTTAAACCGCACACGGACTCCAGGAGGCAGGCACCGCGATTACGGCCTTTATCTTTTTTAAAGAGGAAGACAGCAGGCAGGAGGGAAACAGGTAGGCAGGAGGCAGGAAGAGAGGAGGAAGAAGGACTTTATTCAGTTAGTCGATCGTTTTAGTGGTCCCCCCACCCCCAGCTCAGGGCCATGGACGCGAGTCCTCGGGCTGCGTGTGGACTGTGCCCCAGGCACAGGCTTCACCCCTGAGCCACCTGTTGCTGCCTTTTTACAAATGAGAAAGTGGAGGTTCAGGAGGAGTAAGTTTTCCAGGATCACACGGCTCTTGTGATTTGCAAAACTCGTAGACTAAGTCACAAAGGAGCCACTACTCTGACTCCACTGACATGAGATACTTAGAGAGGTCAGACCCGCGAGCAGGACGGCGCGGCGGGGGTGGGGGAGTGGACACTGAGTGCTCACCAGCTGCAGTTCCAGCCCGGGAAGCAGAAAAGGCTCTAGAGGGGACGGTGGAGATGGCCGCACAACCGAGTGAGTGTGCTTAGTGTTATAGAGCAGTGCGCCTGAAAAGTTAAAATCGGCGCCCCTGAAGGCTGGGCCATAGCTCGTGTAAATCCCACGGACCCGGGTTCAAAACCAGAGCTAGAAGAACAGCCGAGATGAGCAACTAAACAAAGAAATGAAAATGCCTCTTCCTTCTCTCTCCTGTCTTCCTGCCTGCTGCCTACTCACCCTCATTGCTGCCTGCAACGAAGAAGGAGGAGGAGGAGGAGGAGGTTAGGGGGAGGGGGGAGGAGGGGGAGGAGGAGGAGAGCTTGCAGTTAAGTCACTATTCTCTACTGCTTTTCTAAGATGACTGGATGGAAGGAAGGAAGGAGAGAAGGAAGGAAGGGAGGGAGGGAGGAAGGAGGAAGGACGAAGGGAGGAAGGGAGGGAGGGAGGGAAGAAGAAGAGAGGAAGAAATGAGGGGGGGAAGGCGAGAGGGAGGGGGAAATGTGTTTCTTTACTCATTCAGTCAACAAATATTTAAAGACCTTTGAATCAGTCACTGCCGTATGTGTTGGCTGAAAAACAGCAAACAGTAACTAAGACAGGTGAAGATTCTAAGGTCTCGCATAACTGTTATCTGAGTATTTGTCTATATCCATAGAGCCAGATCGAGACATCGTGTCCGGGATAAGAGAGTCACAATGACCATTTCTACCCTTACTGACAACTCACTACTTATCCAATACTGAGTTAAGCACCTACACATGTTCACAACAGCCTCTAAAACACATCCAATCTCTTCTCCCCACATTTGGATGATACAGAGGAGGCACCAAGTGAAAGAAGTCGCTCAAGGTCGAGTAGATGAAAAGCATCTGCTCTTGGGGACCGAAGCAGTGCCACCAGACGGTGCCGCCCGTCTGCGAGAGCCGCCCAGCAGCCAGAGTCTGCGCATGGAAGGCTTAGGCGCTGCTCGCTCGCTGGTCATTTCCAGACCTGCTGGCCCTCCTCCACGCCCACAGCGCACTGGACAAGACGTTGTTTTTGTCTTTCCTCTCCATCCACAAACAGCCACATGAGATAATCATCTACCCCTTAACACTCCGACACCCTCCTTCTTGGCCCAAGTCCTGCTTCCAGAATATTTCTCTCTGGGGTTCACCCAGGCCTTCATCAGGGCTTGCTTAGTGTCTTGAAAAAGTCATTTGTACCCCCCTGCCAAGGGCTATCCTGCCCTGGATCCCCCACACTCATCTCGCAGACACACGTGCAAGGGCCTGTGATGGGCTCCATTCTGCAGGCAGAATTCCCAGCTGCTATGAAGGATGCTGCTAACTCCTCCGCTGGTCTCCATGCCCCCCACATTAAGTCCATTTTTCTAAGATGGGGATCCAGCTGGGCCCCGTTTGGCCCTTGAGTCCAGGTTTGGAAATCAGATTTCTCTGTCTTTGCTGGCGGTTTTCTCTACCTCAGTTTCCTCTTTTGTACACATCGGTTAGTGACGCTGCTCATTCCCAGAGCTGTGTGGATAAAATGAGACAATGCACTTAGCTCTGTGCCAATCAGAGCAGATGCCCAGGAAATAGTCGCTATTTTTCTGGTTTGGATTAGTTCGAGTGGGCTACCTGGTGTGACAGGTAAGTTCTTCAATTGGCTTCACACAACGAATACTGATGCCTGGCTCACATCATACTCCAGGGTGGGATTTTCACCACCTGATGACTCCAGGGTCCCGGGGATTTCCAGAGACCCCGTGGGGTGCTGGGAGGGGCCCCAGGAGAACCAGCCATGATGATGTGTCTGCAAGGGGCACCTGGCTGAGTGGTCTAGCACATTTTGGTTTGGACTTAATCTCATTCAGAAAATAGTTCTAAAAGAAAAAAACATAAGCTCCTATCCCAGCAAATCAGAATGGAAAGAGAGGTTTAGTACCTCTCGTGATGCTCTGCCATCTAGTCCTCGGATGTCCTGCACCCATGAGCAGCTGAGGAAAGAGGCTGTGAGGGGTGGAGCAGGCTTTCCCGGCTAGACCTGCAGGGGCACGTCTCACCATCTCTGAGTGTCTAGGACTAGTCACAGGCTTCACCTGACCACAGAGGAGCCCGGGAAATGTCGTCCAGCTGTGAGTCCAGGCGGGAAAAGAAAAACATCTTGTGAGCAGTATTTTGGGGAGTATTTTGGGGAGCACAATTTCTGCCACATGGTAGCTGTTATTCCTCAGACCGTCCATCTGATCACATTCTTCCCTGACTTCAAACCTGTCATTGTCTCCCCTGGTGTTCAAGACAAAACGAGACCCCACTCCTGGCCGGTGAATCTGAAAACCGTCAGGTGAGTACTGAGCTCTCAGCCCACCCCAGGCCATCCCTCTCCTTGGAGTTCTGTTCGGCCCTCCGAGCCACCTTTACTCCTCATTTGGGGTCTCAGAGCCGGTGTCCCTGCTCCCCGAGTGGTGGGCCAACTAGATGTCATTACTCCAAACTCTCCCTTCCTGGGCTGGAGCCAAGGTAGGACTCAGCAGCTCCACCTCCAGCGGCTCCTCAGAGAAAAACCGAATGGCGTTCAGGCACCTCAACGCCATTCCACGACCCAAGAAGGTCTGCAGGGTTTTATGTCTTCAGAGTAACAAACTTGTCTCCCTCCACCGCAAGGGTAACTGGTAGGCTAGGGATAATGTCTTCCAAAGAGGTTGTTTGGCAAGATTTTCAACCTTCCAATCTCAGCTCTGGTTACATGACTGGGGCCTGTAATTTTTACCCATTCGGAGAGCAGGAGTTCAAGACATCTCTCCCTATGTAGATACCTGTCTGCCACCGACCACCAGGTCCAGACAGAGTGTAAAAGCAGGCCAGTTTTACCCTGGCACACCCTCCTGCCCGCCTTCCTTGCAGTTATGGCTGCACTATCACACAAAAGTGATGCCGGCGCCATGGTAGCTATCTGAGACCATGAGGTGCAACTTGACAGAGGTGATGACACCACCAAACAATCAGACTAACTTGAAGACCCACTACGTCAGACTTCTTAAATCTGCGGTTCCCAGATTGTGTAGTGGGGTGCCCCAGAGAGCCGCCATGAACTTATAGAGGAACCGTGGGATATTTTAAACATTTAAGAGAAAAAGAGTGTTGGTCAATACCATGTAAGTTACTTGCTGAAGGTAGCTCATAGTTTTCATATTCAAGGGCCTTGCATTCCTTTCAATGATGTCATATTTTTTGCAAAGCTGGTTTTGCAGGGTTTGTTGTAATTAAGAGCAAATACTGCATGAAAATCAACGTGGAAGAGGAAACGAGGGTGGCAGCGTTCAATCTCGTTCCAAGTTCTAAGAAATTGCGCAGTCGCCAAAGGCACACGCATCTCATGATAAGTAATATTAGTAAAGATCGAAAGTTACTGAAAACCTCAATTAAATTGAGTTATTTGCTTACAGTTATTTGCAAGGGAAATAGAAATTATTTTTTCTTTCAATATGTTTTATTTTTATCAACTGGCTACTAAGTTGTTAGGCTAGAAGTCCTTACTTTGTTTTTTGACTCAATGACTTAGTGAACAGAGCTACTAGGAGTTCCCTTTGGCCTGCGGACGCCGTGAAGCAAGAAAGTGTGGGAGGCTGTGTCAGGGACGTGTGTCCCTCTGTCTCAGGAGCTGGGGTTTGGCTTGTCTATCGTTTGCAGGTGAGAACATTTCTGCCTGATAAATTCACTCCCAAGATTCCAGAGATACTAGGCTTTCGGTTTAATCATTTTCTTCTTGAAACTGGTCGCTCTGTGTAATGCAGGTGCTGGGTCGCTCAGGTGGATGCTGAGATGTGTGCTCCATGGACAAACACAGAAACATTTTGACTTTGCCCAAGGACCCCATGCTGTAGACGGCACCCCCATGATTCGCCTGTTTTACAAGGTGTACCTCTTGATCCTTTTTACCCGTTTCACCCACCATCCAACCCTTCTTCCCTCTGGTGACCCCTGGGTCTCTGTATCTATGGGCTTATTTTGTTCCTTCGGTTCCACATATAAATGAAATTATCTGGTATTTGTCTTTCTCGTCTGAATGATTCTGTTTAACATAATGCTGTCAGGGCCCAGCCATGTCGTTGCAAATGGTAAGGTTTCTTTCCTTTTTATGGCTGTATAGTATTCCTGCGTATATATGAGTGTATGTTTATGTGAGTGTATGAGTGTGTGTATGAGTGTATATGAGTATGAGTGTGTGTGCATGAGACTGTATGAATGTGTGTGTACATGAGTGTTTATGAGAATGTGTATATGTGTGTATGAGAGTATGCATGTTCATGAGTGTCATGGGAGTGTGTATGAGTGTGCACGTGGGTGAGTGTGTGATGCTTATTTAACATTCTGGCCAATGGTAGGCTACATATACGATGATGGTCCCCAGAGGCAATACCATAGAGCTTAGGGGTGTAGTAGGCTAAATCATCTGGATTTGTGTGATTACCCTCAATGAAGCTCACAAAATGACAAAACCACCTAATGACACATTTCTCATCATGTATCTCTGTCCTGAAGTGACGGCACATCCTATCTTCATCCACTAGTCTGTTGATGGACACCGAAGCTATTTCCACATCCTGGCAACTGTAATTAAAAACTGCAATGAACACTGGGGTGCACAGAGCTTTTCAAATTAATGTTTTCATTTTCTTCAGATAAATGCTCAGAAGTAGAATTGCTGAATCATATGGCTCTATTTTCAATTTTTAAAGAAACTTCTGGACTGTTTTTCCATGGTGATTGCACCAATTTACCTTTTTACCAACAGTGCAGTAGAATTCTCTTTTCTCCACATCGTCACCAGCATTGCTAGTTCTTGTTTGGGGATGACATCCATTGTGACAGGTGTGAGGTGATATCTCACCTGGTTTTGACCTGCGTTCCTTGATGATTAATGGTGCTAAGCATGTGGCCATCTGCCTGCTGGCCATCTGTGTGTCTTCTTTTGAAAAATGTCTGTTCAAATTCTCTGTTCATTTTTCATTAGATCATTTCCTTTTTTGTTGTTGACTTATATGAGTTATTTATATTTTTGGACATTAACCCCTTATCATACACATGATGTGTAAATATCTTCTCCCACCAAATAAATTGCCTTTAGATTTTTCTAATGAGTGTTTTAATTTCTAATCATATCTTCTTTAGTATGTGTTTAGCTTTTTTTAAAATGTGTTTAGGAAAGGTTCAGGCAGGAATGAAGGTGAGTAGGCAGACAGGCAGGAAGAGAGCAGGAAGAAGCATTTTTATTTATTTTATTTAGTTGTTCACACTGGGACTCATGGAAAATGTAAAGCCTGTGGACTATGCTTTATATTTTTACATGTTAACAATCGGATGAATCTTAGACGCAGAGAAAAGAAACCAGATACAAAAGACCATATATTGAACAATGTATCAAGTTCAAAAATAAGTAAAGCTGATCATGCTGTTAGCTTTGGGGACAGGGCACATAGAGACATTTCAGGTGCTTCCTGAACTAGATGCTGACTACGTGGATGAGTTTACTTCGTGAAAATTCATCAAAGCTGTTAGGATTTGTGTATTTTTCTACCTGTATGCTATGCTTCAGTAAAACCAATTGCAACTAAAACCAATCTGTTCTTAGGAAGTTACCTTCTAGACCTAACCTAGAGGAACCCTTTAGGTGAATTTAGGGTGCCCAAGAGGAGGAGACTGAATTCATTCTCTGTGTTGTGGGGATAACATTTTATCACTGTAAAATACAACTGACACACATTTAGAAATCGTCTTTAAGAATCTGGTCTGTTCTATGTCCTATTATTCCAGGAATTGAAATTATTATCAATAACACTAAAAGTTTACAATTACCAAGTCCTGTCCTGGGCCTTGTATTGAGCATTTAACAAAATTACCTACTCGCTCCTGGAGGCAATCCTGTGAGGCAGCTATTGTTCCCATTTCACAGATGAGAAAACAGGTGCCAAAGACTAGGCGACTCACTGAAGGTCAATCAGGTTACAGCCAGAATTCCAGAGCTTATGCTTTTAGTAAACAAAATATCTCTATATGAGTTTATTTACTAAATAAAAACCAGAAATATCTTTTCGAAGGCTCATTGGGGTTTTTAAACATCTTTGAAAATAGCTTCATTGAGGTATAACTGAGAGACAATAAATTGCAGATAAGCTGTATACAACTGACCAGTTTTGACACAGACATACACCCATGAGATCATCCCCATACATATATCATCCACACAGTGCCCCTCCTATTCCCAGGAAATCTCGAATCTGCTTTCTTTTTCTTGTTTTTTAAAGAGAGAAAGGGAGGGAGGGAGGGAGGAAGTTCTCCCTTCACCATGAAATCGACCTGCTGTACCATGTTTAACTTTGCAGAAATGACTGAACTGGTGGAGGAGGGGTTGGGCGCAGTCCACACACAGCCCAAGGTCCTAGGTGCACATCCCGGGGTCAGTGGGAGCAGCCGAGAGTAAAATAAATAAAATGCTTCCGCCTCATCTCTCTTCCTGCCTCTGCTTGCCTTCATTTCTGCCTGTACCTTGGAGGGGGAGAGGGAGGAAGGCAGGAAAGAAGGCAAACTGCTTTCTCAATGGCTCTGCATCCCCCACGCCCAGTTATGTGCGACTTGCTTGCTCCGGGCTCTCCCGACAATGGGTAAAACCACTGCGGTCACTCATCTTGTGGCACATCTGGTGTCCCCATCTGCCACCAGCCTGCCTCCTTTAGTTGGAGGGTCTATTCAAAGCTTAATGAGCCCTTCTGTTCGCAGAGCACTGCACTAGGCGGTGTAGCCTGAGAGTCTCGTCAGCAGCCTGGGGCAAAGGTTTCCAACGCAGGGACAGCTTAACTTGAAATCTGCAGGGCAGCAGGCAGATGTAGAGTAGTGGACTAACCGGCAAAACCTGAAAGAGACCCCGGGAGGGGATCTCTGTTTAGCCTAGATACGCCTGCATTTCTCCCCAGGTTGCCAGGACACGCCCAAAAAGCCCCTCTCTCCAACCTGCCTGAGGGAGAGGCAGGCAGCTTAGCTCCCACACACCCACACATGTGCATTCTCTTAACTATTTTTGCTTTTTAATAAACTCGCTGTATATTCCTGACCGTCTCTCTCCCCGTGAATTCTTTCTGAACGAACCCAGTGTCTCATCAGCACGTCTCGGCTCACCCCGCACCACCACCTTCCTGAAGAATTTGCTGGAGATGCACCCTGGTGGCTCAGGTGTTAAGTCTGCAGTTGCAGTAGGTGTAGTCCACCTTAAACCCAAAGACCTGGATTCATGTCCCCAGGGTTGGGGAACACCCACAATGAGCAACTGAAACAAGGAACTAGAGAAACCTCATTTTGGCTGGGTTACTCTAAAGACCACAGCCCTGGGGTCCCCGCTTTCTACATAATCCTCTGGCCGAGAAACAGAAACCTTGGACCCGCCCAGTGGGACCTTGGCCGGAGGGGTTTCGGTGAGTCGGCTGAGACCTAGGAAGAAGCTAAATGTCAACAGAACAGCTTAAGACGTTTAGGGTGTGACCTTTACTTATGCAAACTGACCTCTACTTTAGAATGTGATCTCTGCTTTTGTTCGTTTGTTCCCATTGCACTGTACAAACTACTTCTTTGAGGCTCATTCATGTCCTGGTTTTTTTATAAATGCCGTGCAGTATTTGGGTTCGGGGCCCCACGATTTGAGTGTTTTACTCCATGGGGTCGCTGGCTAATAAACTCCTCTCTGATCTTGTTGGCTACTTTGTAACACAACCAAGTAAAGGAGTAAAAATGCTCCTTCCTCCTTTCTTCTGCCTGTTTGCCTACAGGCCTTCATTCCTGCCTGCTTCCTTCTTCTTTAAAAGAAGTGAACATGCATAAAACTACGTGCTGGCTGCATGGATAAAGAAGCTTGCTACCTTCCGGCCGGCTGCCCAGGCAGCGGTGTGTCTGAGCAGGCGTTGCGATCTTCGTCTCCCACACGCCGCCTCACAGACCTGGCTGCGGGGCTTGTCCTCGCCTTGTGGGTGTCACACAGAGGAGCTTCCCCAAATACCTTCTCAAGCCATGGTGGCCAGTCCGTACCTCCTCCTCACCTAGCTCATTTTATAAAAATTTGGTTGTGTTCGTACTCTTGAATGTTGAGAAGACCATACATATCCTGGAGACACGTCCTTGATCACTTCTGTTTGGCGAATATTCTCTCCTGGTCTGTGGCTTGTCATTCTTTTCTCATTAAGAGTCAAACTCATTTGGTTTTGTTTCCTGTGTGAAAATGGACTTCCAGACAAGTGACTATTCCTGTGGGCAAAGTGAGGGGACAGCTTTTGGTTTTCATTAAGGATCTTCTCCAGATTTATCTTAATCCTGTCTTCTCTTCCTGTAGAGTTTCTCACTTCTTCAGAAAAATCTGTGATTAGAAAAATAAGCTGTCCCCTCAAAGCCCAGAGAGTATTTTACTCCCAATAATAGGAGAAAAGGTTGGCTGATGGGCAAAGAGAAAGACAGTGCTGGTAAAGAGAAAAAAGGTGAAATGCTAAGTTTTAAGGCTTAAAGTAATGACATAAGGGCCTAGAATATGAAGAACTTAGAGAAAAACACACTGACAGGACAAGGTCCCCCAGAAAGGCCTGGGGTGATGCCATTTTGTGCTAAGAGCTGTGTGTGTGGCATTTGGGCAGGAATCTCCATTGGCTTTGCCTCTTTCCTGGTGGCTGCAGAGGCAGATCCTAGGCACTCTTCTCAGTCTCTTCTGATAAGGATCTTCATTGTTTTGACTAATGTTTGTGTTAACATCTTAATGGATTTCTAAACAGACTCTTTTACCTCTGGATTCTCAGCAGGGCCACTGGGTGAAACCTGCTGAAACTGCCCCCACCCCTATAAATGGCCCCCCATACTGATTTGCTCCTTTTCTGAGCCACCTCGCTTTGGAAGTTCAAAAACAAACTCTTCTAGATACTTAAAGCATTTCTCTGAGTCACTACTTTCCATGCTGCCGAATGGACCCACCAAATCTTTTGGGGAAATCTAACAGACCCAACTTGTTTTTAAACTGACAGGGGTGAAAGAATGACTTAAATTATGCAGTGAATTTGAAGTCTGCTGAGCTGAACTCAGTTCCACAGAAGCTGCTGGTCATTTAAAGGGAAGGAGTGGAATAAGGAAAGGAAAGGAATAAGGAAAGGAACCAAAGCCTTTGCTTTGGTTTTTCTATTTCTATCTTTGTCTTAACAGAATTATTTGTTGGTCAAAAAGGAAAATGTAACCTCCAACTAATCAAAGTATTTAATTTTCAACATTCAACATTCAATACCTTTCAAGAAACATAACTGTGACAATATTTGTTCGTCTCTCAAAAGCAAGCTAGATGATTCTATCAAAGGTCTATTTCATGCACAGGAACAGCATACATTACCTTCCTCACCTCCAGTCCCCCCATCCAAGCCCCAGGAAGTCTGTCTGGTGTGTGAAACCTGAGACTGGCTGATTCACACCGGCTGTTGCAGGTCAGGATTTGCTGGAACACAGTGAGGCGGGAGAGAAAACTGGCCATGTCTGTGATAGAGATGCACCAAAGCTTCTCTTCCTTCCTCTGAGTCTCTTCCCTGTGATGCAGAATCCCAGGCACAGAATTCAAGGCAATTTTATTGCACCGCCCTTTGTTTTTGGCTGTTGAGCAACAAGCTAGTTTTGGAAGTGTATTTGGATGCTGTAAACTTCTTATAATTCACTGACGATTAAAACAAGGAAAGAACCTAGGAGGAAGGTATGGGTGAGGGTGTGTGCGTGCATCCTTGAAGTCCCAAGTGCACTTCCCAGGCTGGCTTACCCTGGCCCCACAACCATGTAGGACTGGGCCGTCACTGGTGGGGGCTGTCCTGCACACTGAAGGATGTCGAGGCAGAATACACACACGATGGAACATTTTGGCCATTTTTAAGTGAACAGTTCAGTGGTATTAAGTACATTTGCATCGTTGTTCAATAATCACCATCATTCTTTTTTTTTTTAAGAATTTTTTCATCTCAAATTAAAACTGTACCCATTAAACGTGAATTCCCTACTCCCTCTGCCACCCCACCCACAACCCCTGCGACCACCACTCTATTTCCGTGGCTTCGCTGAGTATCTCCTGCCAATAGAATCATACAATACGTGTCCTTTTGCAACTGACTGATTTCACTTAGAATAATGTTCTCAACCTTCCTCCGCATTATAGCCTGAGTCAGTATTTCCTTCCTTAGAAACGATACTATTCCTAGATACGCTACACTTGTTTCACCCTCTGTTGACAGATATTTGGGTTGTTTCCACTCTTCGGTTATTGTGAATAAAGCTGCTATAAACACTGGTATAATAATTCCTTTTTGATTGCTAAGAAAATCATTTCTTTTCATAAAATTCCAGAAGTTTCTTTTCCTCTGTGTCACTGGTTGACTTTCCTAACAACGCTGGTCTCTCCTTTCTCACATGCTCTGTCTCCATGAAGACTACGAGGCATTCACATCTGCTCGAGATCTCCTACCTCACTCCTGAGCGACAGCATCTGGGTTTTCCTTGGGGGACCCAAGGGTCTTGCACCCTTTGTTCACACGATTCAGATAGAGTTGACACCCCTCCCCGCATCATTCAAGCCCCGTTATCCTTCTGACCCCACTCAAGGCTTGGGTAGCCCACCCAGGTCCCATCCCTCAGACTTTCCATCTCCAGACCTCATGACTGGGTCAGAGTTGGGCATAGGATCCAAATCAGACCATTAACATGCAATTCTGGGGCTTTGTTGGCGAACTGGGGATGTTCCCTCTTCTCTGGGCTCACTGAGGGGATGTAGGCCTGGAGCTGGGGCGGCCATCTTTGTCCCCAGCAGGTTGTGCCCAGGAGAATGGAGACACACAGAGGAACAGAGCCAAGAGGGGACCAACGTGGCTGACATTCGTCTGTGCCCCAGATCCCGCCATGTGGGACTAACCCTGGTTTTTTCAGGTCTTTCTCTTTCTTTAAGCCAGATAGAACTCAGTTTCTGTCCCTTGCAACCATCATGATCAGCATCACCCTGTCCCTGAATACATTTGTTTAACCATTTGCCTCCCAGATTTCAGAAATTGAGCTAGCAAACATGACGTTGGTGGATGCACCCATGTGGCTCAGGCAACTGAGGTGGCTAAGGGGCAGACCATGCAAAGGCCAAGGACCTGGGTTCAAGACCCAGGGTGGGTCACAGAAGGGGTAGCGTGTGGGGGGCCTAGAGAGGGGAATGCTGTACTCAGAACACACCCACCAACAGTGGGGCTGGAATCCAACCAAGACTGTCCACAGCCAGGACCTTACTTCTAATTCTTTAGACTTGGTGAAATGTCATCGTACAAGCTATTTTTCCCACTCTTTAGGCTGGGCAACTCACTCTGCAAACTATTTTATTTTCATAATCATGGTTACACATCTATATAGATAGAGCAAAAATTGTCTAGCATAGGTATAACTGGTATTTATCACTTTTAAATAATTTTGTCCTTCTGCTCAAGGAAAATGTAAAGAATCCTATCAACCTGAATATTAAGAATTTTATCTTTGATATACAAATTGCTACCAGGGGAAAAAGCTCCAATGAAAGATAAGGTAGAAACTTGGACTTCAAAGAATTGTTCACTGAAGATTGGAGTGAATCATTTGCTAGAACTGAATACTCAAATCCTTGAGACTGACTAGGAATTCATGAGTCCATTAGGTTGAAATATATGCACAGACAGTTATACTGGGGTTCAAAATCATGGGGTAAAGATGTCTCAACAGTGTTAGAGAAACTGAATAGGCTTATTTCAAAAGCCAGTAAAGGTGAATCTTTGTTTCACTCTGTAGCTCAGAATAAATTCTAAGTGAACCAAAGGTTAAGCTGTAAGAGAAAGACCATAAAAGAACTAAAATTAAAAACGAAGGACTATTCTTGTAAGCACGAAAGGGGAGAGATTTGACAAGCATACTAGACCCCTATTAGAGAGAAAGTCTGTCAACCTGAAACAGATGAAATATCAAACTTATAAACTAGAAAAGAAAAAGGGTGACCAGAAACAAGACAAATGAAAAGCTGGGGAAATGCCACCTACAGATGACCAAGTGTTACTATCTGTGCCATGTAAAGAGCTCTTACAAATCAGTGTGGAAAAATCACAGCAATAATGGGCAGAAGACACAAGCAGGGAATTCATCAATAATAAATTCATAATAGGTGAAAACCTGACATAGTAACTCAATGAAAAAATGAGTGCAAGAACATTAATGAGAGGCCACTTAGCTTCATTTTTCTTTTGACTGCGGGTGTCTGATTTCACTAACATATTTGCTGAAAGGCTCTCTTTTTCCCACCAGACATTATACCTATGTCAAAACTGTCATTTTTTTGTATATTTTATGTGCCTTGCTTCCTCTAGTAAAAATTAATGCACTCTCTTATTTTTTTGCATCTAAGTTTTTGCTCTATCAGAAAGTTATTTTCTTATAAGAAAAATAATCTTTCATTTTCTTCCCAAAAGGTTATTCCATTGTCCCATCACCCCTTTATTCTGATTTGAAACTCCACCTTTATCATAAACTACATTCCTAAAATGATTTGGGGGTATTCCTGGGTGCTTTATTCAGTTCCAGTGATGGTCTAGCTCTTCTCCACTTCTGAACTACTTAATTTGTCTTAATTATTGTTATTTGGTACCTGGTGGAGTTCGTTCCCTCTACTGCTCTCCTTTCTCAATCTTCACTAGATAAAAGAGTACAAGCATACCTGTGTACTTTTCCTTATAAAACTCATTGGCAGATTTACTTGGCATCGCCCCCAAGATCCACTCTCTGCCCAGTGTTGGCCAAGGGGCAGGAAATGGTGGCTGCCCAGTCTGAGACTCCATTTCCCAGGATCCCTTTAATCGATGCTATGGCCCCAGGATGAGTTCTCGCCCAAGGAATGAATGTGAGTGCAGGTGATAAGGGTCACCTTTGGCCTGATGTGGCTAAAAAGTGGGTCTGCTTCTCAATCTTCTCTGTTTTCCTTCTCTGGCAACCCTGGAATGCAACTATTCAAAATGGGAAACAGGATGGAAGCAGCCAGTGCTTGAATGGTCGCATGTATGGCTCCCTGTTGAACACTTAAGAGTAATAACAATAAAACCAGAAAACAAACTACACACTGAAATGGAGGCTTTGTGTGTCATAGAAGCTACTGTTTTTATAACTACCATATTTAATATCACTAACTTCTCCCAAACTCATGTTGTGACTGTGTATAACTTTAATGTAAACCTAAAGAGAGAACCATCATCCTATCATATTGAACACTATCTTTTCACTGAGTCCTTTTATAGCATCAAAATAAAAAGATGAATTTACACAAGGTCCATACAATTTCCTAAAAAATATAAACTAGGGTCAAACACATGCAGAGACAAAAAGTAAACTAGGAGAGTATTTGCTATATATATGGTCAACATGGGGCTAATGAATTTCTTCAATTGATAAAGTATTTATATAAAAAGGGACACCCCAGATCTTTTGTTTTTTTCTTTTTTTCAAGAGAAGGAAGGGAGAGGAGGAAGCAGCACTGAAAGAAGGCAACAAAGGAAGGAAGAAAAAGAGGGACAGAGAAAGGAAGGTGATGCAGGGAAAGGTGAGCTGGCACACTGTTGAGATGCTGGGTCCATCCAGAAAGAATTCGCGGGGAATGCCGTTTGGTCAGGACCACACAGCAAGTTTATTGTGAGTTTAAGCAACTCGTGGACCTGGAGAGTTTCATCAAGGAAATACACACGTGTGTAACATGCATGCTGCCTGGCTCCCAATCAGGCAAATGGACTCTGTAGATCTCTGAGGGGTAGGAGCGTCTCCCTTCATGGCTGTGCCCAGGTTACCTGGAGTAGAATCAGAATATCTAGGGGTGTGTCCTGGACCCACGTTGCTAAGGTGGGGGATCCTTGCTCTTTGGTTTCCTTGCTTAGAAGTCTCAAGTTTTGCAAGTTAAGTTTTCTATTCATGCATCTGCATACTGCCCTCTAGATTTTAAGCTATACTGTCCCCGATCAGGAGGGAGGAAGGTAGGAGGGGAAGAGGAAGCAGACATTTACTTATTTATCTATTTATTTATTGAGGCTGTTCCTCCCAGTCCCAGGTCTTGAACCAGGGTCCATGGGCATTAATGATCCACAACCCAGTCACTGGCTTAGTGCCTGCATCACCAGGGGATGCTGACAACCCAGTTTTTCATCAGGTGGAACAGTAATAAAGGAATAGCTAATGAATACAAATTGCTCTATCTTACTCATTATGGCTTAGCCTTAGTTATGGGAATGAAATTCAAAACAAGATACTGTGTTCCCAGTTCAGCATTTTACAGTTCTTTCTGGACTGACAGATGTGAAAACTGATGCTCCAAACTCCACTGGTGGCGAGTACAGACTTACTGGGAGAAAAATTGGAGAGCATTTTTCAAAGTATGAATTTTGTACTCCCTCTGATCCAGCAATCCTGTTGCTAAATATTTACCCTTAGAATAAATGCACACACTTCACATGGCAACTGCCCAAAGCCAGCTGTTAGAGCTTGGTGCAATGAAGAGAAATTACTGAAATGACCATCAACCTTAAATAGGTTCTGCTACAACAAAACCAAGAAATACTATCTACCTGATACAAACGAGGTGGATCTCTATGTACTCATATGAAAAGAGCACTGCATTTTTATTAATGAAAACAAATGTTTGGTTAAGTGAAAAAAGCAAGGTTAACTACAGTGTCGAGGGTATGCAAGCACTGTGTACATTTTTCAAGAATATACCTGTGTGTGTGAGTGTGTTACTGTGGCAAAAACATTGTTTCTGATGTAAACATTGTGGCTTGAAGTGGAAAGTATCATGCCATTTTCAAGGCATGCAATGGAATGCAAATACAGTAGTGACCTTCAAATCCACTCACGCCTACTTAAAAATATGCAAGCAAGTTCATCTTAAGCTGTCGGACATTTGACGCTGTTACTCCTTCAATTCGACTTCCATTCTACTCACCTGCTACCCCCAGATATTTTTAAGCTCAAAAGCTTAAAGATGGACCACTCTGTTTCTTCCAAACAAAGTTATATGTGCAATTACATTGTGTGTGTGTATATATATACATAGATATACATGTACACAGCATATAACATTATATGCTATATGTTTAGATTATACAGATACTTCCATAATTTTCCGTGATATTTGACTTTAAATATTAATTTTTTCCCTTCTGGATGGAGTTATCATTACAATGATTATTAGCAGACAACTGATCAATAAAACTCTACTGTACTACCCAGAATAATTATTAAACATAAAAATAGAATTTCATTGTAAATTCACCTTTTAATAAAATGGGTAGAACAAGTGTGACTTATTTATTCAATGAATCCATATATCCCAAAATGCATAAAAATTGTTTCTACAATGAAAGAGGGTTCGGCATCAACTCTATTTCCATTCTCCATGCTTATGGAGGTAGGCATGAAGATACTTTTCACAAAAATAAAGAAGAGGGGATTGTAAGAGGTTTTCTATAGAAATGCTGCACCCTTCTTCCAACACCTTTTGAGTTACATGCCAAAAATAACCTAGTTATAAGGTGACCAAAAGGGAATGGGGTAGGCTGGCAAATGGTGGCAGAGCCCACTGGACAGTGCGGAAGAACACTTGATGATGTGGTGGAGAGCAGGGTGTGTTGAAATATATCTAAGAAATGGAGAACCAATACATAGGAAATTATTTTAATGTGTAGGATAATTACTACAATAAAATTTTTTTAATAACAGCGTCTATTCTTTTAAAAAAATCTTATGTAGGTGACATTATCATATTTCCCTTCGATTTTACAGAAAGAAAATAATTCTTCTCAAACCTGATAAGGGATTTGATTGTCGGTCATTACAATTATTCACTTTCTCAATGTCTGTATCAGAATTTCTAACTGTTCTCCAACCCCAGATTTTTATTCCCAGGGCAAAACACCAGTAAAGATTTGGGATGGATGAGAACTGTGTTCTTCTGTGAAGTGGAAGGGGGTAATGAAGAAAGGGATTACATGGTTTCCCAGTTGGGAAAGTCTCTCCTCAAGCCACTCTTCAAGACTTGATTTTTGCTCCCATAGAGGAAAACTTGCCTCCATTGGATGTGGATGTCTTCAGAGGAGACTTGTGAATCCCTTGGGAAGTCCTCATGCCTTCCCAGGGAAATGTGTGCCCTTTGGAAACATACAACTCTCGCAAGTGGAACTCTTTTCCACTCTTCAATCATCCCATGGTCTCTTACAGTCAGAACCTCTTCCTTCCCTTTCACCGACCGCCCCCCCCACCCCACCATCACCTGGCACATCCTGAGGTTCCAGCTTATACTTTGCTCTCCCCTCATCACCTCCCACAGCACCTTCCTGAATTTGCTTCGAGATATTGAGATGGCCAAGGTCTTTTGTGGGGGCATTGCAAGATGGTGGTCTTTGAACACAGAGACCATATCTGCCATGTTCATTGTTCAGTCTATACCTAGCACGTAGCTTGACATAAAATAAGCATCAATGAAGGGGCCAACCAACCAATGCTTTGCCTTCCTCCCCTCCCCCACAGCCATATCTGTATGGGTTAGATACTCTGGGGTAACAGATCTCCTCAAATGTAGTGGCTTAAAACAATCGTTCATTTAGTTCACAATTCTATGAGTCAGTTGGGTCATTCTGGTCTGAACTGGCTTGGCTGATCTCATCTGGGCTCACTTGCACATCTGTGGTCAGCTGGTGGGATGGCTGGGGCCTGGGTCTAGGGAAGGCCTTCCTGAGCTGCTCCTCTCTGCTCCATCCTCTTCTCCAGCAGTTGAGCTGGGTTTATTCACAACATGGCTCCCAAGAACAGCCAGAGCAGGCGATTCCCAATGCACACACACCACCGAGATGATGTTCATGTCTTCGGGCTCCATGGGCCAATGCAAGTCACAGGCCCACTGCCTGTTCAAGGGATGGAGACTCCAGAAGACTAATGGCCATTCTCTGCCATCTATCACACGTCATCGCCACACCAAGATGAGAGGTGTCTTTTGTGACTCCTTTATCTCTACTTGGGTGTCCTATAATGTTCCTTGTCACATGATTTTTCCTGGATGTTCCTAGGATCCTATTCCCTGATTTCCCACTTCTCAAGAACCACCCCCACCTCTCATTCCTTTAACAAACCCATCTTCTACTGCTCTCATTCCCTCCTTCTGAGCCTCTGGAAACCACGATGCTCCCTCACACTTCCAAGACTCAAGCTCATTTACCACTGAGAAACGATGGTGGACAAAATCAATGGGCCTTAGCTGAGTCCCCAGAGCACTCGATGAGTCAATTTGTTACTTACTCACTGAGTTTAGCAAGTTCTATTCATAGACAGAACAAGAGCATTTCTCTGGCTTACCAACAGTTCGTATCTTGTTTGCAAAAGGCACAGTGTACTTTCTCGGACCATCTGCCTTCCTTCAGGGGTTCTATAGGCATTTGAGGTCTGATCTTGAGAGATGCCTCACTTAAAATGGGAATTATTAAAGGAACTGTTGTAACTGGAGGCATCTTCCCCCCCGCCTTGTGCTGACCTTCAAGCTGAAAAATGTTGACCTTCGAGTCCGTATCCATGTCCATAACCCACTGGGGGACCACAGCTGGTGACAGCACCCAAATCTCAAGTGTGTTTTCCTTAAGAAGCTATAAATCAAGTGCTTTTTTGAAGAAAATGTACAGGTAGGCAGGAAGAAAGAGAAGAAAAAAACATCTGTCTATCATCTATCATGTGTCATCTATTTATCTCTATATATCATCTAATCTATCATCTATCAAACCTATCATCTAATTTCTATCATCTGTCTATCATGCATCATCTATCTATATCTCACCTATATCATCTCTCATCTAATCTATCATCTGTCTATCTATCTATGTATCTTTCTGTTCATTTTGGCTGTTACCCCGGCTCTGGGTTACAAACTCAGATCCTTGGATTTTGTATGGACTATACCGAAGCTGCAGATTTAATGCCTGAGTCACCAGGGCACCCCCCAAATCAAATATTTTTATGTAAGTAGGATTGTATCCTCTTTCATGACTATCTTGAGTTGTCAAGTAGCTAATTAAGTGCAGCTTAATGAGGACTGTCACTATCTGGGTGTTATTTGTTCCTTTATTCCACTCTCTCCACCCACAGGATGAACAGTCCTAGATGACAGGGCGCATGTCTGTTTTGTACCCTGTTCTGCTTCCTAGAAAGGGGCTTACTGCACAGGAAGTGCTTGATCAGTACGTGTGGAATGAATAAAATGATGGCAAATTCAGGCTAGAACCACAAAAGCAACGAACAGGACGCTGAGTTACAACACAGAAGTTCACATGGGGCGCTGAGGGGAAACCTCCCCGACGGGTGCCGTTTAAGCTTTAAGGGCTAAGGTGACGCCTAAGAGTGACAGCAGGTGCAAAGGCCCTGCAGAAGCAGACGGTGTATTAAGGACAAGGAAGACGGCAGGGCGAGGAGTGTCTCAGGCAGGAGAGGCTTGATGAGGGTGGAGGGGTTGGAAGAGAGCAGAACACACAGAGTCTGAGAGGCTATGAGCAATGGGAAGGAGTTGGATTTCATGCCAAGAGAAGAGGGGCTCTTGGGGGTTTTAAGGAACCGTATGGGATGGCCTCTTTAACGAACAAAGCGGCTACCTCAGAATGAAGCTCTGCCTCTGGAACAAGCTCTTTGCATTTTCCTGTGACAACCACAGTTCTACGCTCCACCTGGCCGGCTCCTCTTAAAGCATCATGCTCTGGGTGGTCAATTTGACCTCCAGGTTTTTGCCAAAGATTCTGATGTCAAACTCATTGCCTTGGATCTTGTAGAAGATGTTCAGCACCAGGGACAGTACTTAGGCAGGTCAATTCTGCAGCTTTTCTTTTCTCTTTTTCAAGTTTCACTCTTACACTCCGTCTAGAGACCCAGAGCTACACCACTGGGTTCCACGGTTTGGGCCCCGTGGAATTTCGCTTCAGCACGAAGCCACTGGTCTGTCAAGGGCACTCGCGTTGCAGCTGTGGAACCAGCATTCCTGGGGGCCACTGAGTCTGCGCGGAGCGTCTTGGTCTCCCTGTGGGAAGGGTCATATTTCTCTGGACCACGTGGTGGGCTGTGACTTTATGGAACTGGAACCATGTCTGAACCCTTGTGAGGATGCAGGGACTCAGATTTGTAGCCCACTTCGGGACCTGCATGAGACAATAAAGTATGCACATCTGTGGGCCTCTCTTTCTTTTCAGCTCATGCTCCAGCTCCCTGATGCATCTATTTTGCCTTCTTTGGTTGATGATGTTTTATCAGCCAACTCAACCCCTTTTGTAGCATAAGGATCTAAGGAAATAAACCAGAATAACAATATGCATCATGCCCATATCAGACATTTTATGACGACCCATAACTCCCCCTCCAAAAAGAAACAATTCTAAGATTAAAATACTTTGACTTTGCTTCGAACTTCATAAATTTTCTGATATTATGCAGATCTAGTCTCTGCACAGTTGAACACAGACGATCGAAATGACTCCACAGAGGGGCTGATTATCTGAAAGACTCTCAATTTCTTTCTTGCTTGTCCATCTCACATTGCAAAACTGGAAAGACGGATCTTCTATCCTAGCTCTAGAGTTGTCTGATTTAGTAAATAAAAATAGACCCCAGTTAAATTTGAATTTCAGGTAAATAACACCTAATTCTTTTTAGCATAAGTATAGCTCATGTAATTCTGCAGAATTATGTGTTGATTTCCTGAAATTCCAACTTCACTAGACACCCTATAACTTATATGGTAACTCTACTCAGTTCTTATGTGATTCAAGGGAAAGACTATGGAAACACATTTCTGAAGACTTTTATTCCAGATAAAAAGAGACTACTTATGAAGAAAAGACTCATCCTTTTTCCTACCATGAAATCAGTTGCGATGCCTGCCACACTGGCAGCTACTTTGTGATCATAAGGCAATGAGAGAAAGATGAAAACTCAACAGGTGGAAGAAAACAGCACCAACAGCAAACTTAGTTCTTGATGATATTCTTCAATCAACACATTACTGCCAAGCACGGAAAGCACTCCATGTCCTCACAGTATTTTCTAAGCCATGTTTGTAATGACATATTCATGTGTCTAAGACTGCACACTTTTGGAGAAAAGGATCACTTGGTCATCAATGGCATGTCGGTCAGGCCCACATGGGAAAGAAGTCAATCTGGTAAATGCGAGGAAATGAGGCAGTCAGGTGACCGCACCCTCAAGCACCGATGAAACCAGCAGATGTTTGCACGGCTTGGGGCAAGGGAAGAAGGCACACATGGGGCAAGGGAAGAAGGCACACATGTAATGCAGCAGTTAAAAGCAGAAGTTCTAGAACCAGCCTGTCTCGTTTCAAATCCAGGTCCGTGTTGGCCAGACAACCATGTCACATCACAACATTTTCATGTCCCAGTCTTTCATCCTCTTGTAAATGAGGATAAAGACAAAGCTGACATAATGCTGTTAGAAGGCTGGAATGAGTGGATGCAAGTAAAGCAACTAGGAGCACAGATCCATAATCAGTTTGTGATCTGGGTCATAAAACATGCTCCCTGACACACAGGAGTCACCCCAGCCTGGGCCACTCTTCCTTCACCTGGTGTGTGTGTCATTTCCTCAGGAAAGCTTCCTTACCAGCCTTCCACGGAGAAGTCTGGACCACATGGCTTCCATGGTGAGTTCTACCAAATATTTATGGAATGAACACCAACTCTTCTCAAACTCTTCCAGAAAACTGAAGAGGCGAGAGCACTTCCTAAGGCATTCCCGAAGGGCAGTTTTACTCTGACAACTAGGCCAGACAAAGACACACAAAAAAAACTCCAGACCAGCGTGTCTTCTAAGTATTGATGCAAAATGCAGCAACATTCTCGCATACTTCAGAAGGTCATCCATAAAAGTAAATGCAAGGGGGACAAAGAAATACAAAGCAAAGTTTTGTCGCATTTTAGCCACACTATTGCTGCCTGAGCAGTGAAGTGCCATGACACTCTGACCTTAGTTTATCATGTCAAAAAACATCAGGAACAATGCTTACACAGTAGGAACACGCATGTAATAATGAAACACTTCAAAAGAGCAATACTCTTACTTCCAGCAATGGCTGGTGTTAGTTTCTTTCTTTTTTTAAAGGAAGGGGTGCGGGCAGGAATGAAGGTGAGCAGGCAAGCTGGCTGGAAGAGACAAGAGGAAGCGGTTTTTTTTGTTTGTTTTTTATTTAGTTGTTCACACTGGTTGTTCTCCCCAGCCCCAGGACTCAAACCCAGGTCCAGGAGATGTGGACTGCGCTCGACCGGAGGTGGCGGACCTAACTGTTACTCCACCAGTGCATGCTGGCATATTTTCATTCTGCTCTTTCTTTTTAAAATAATGGACTTGATCCACTAAATGTATGGACCATCCACTAATGGCTTGGTCCATGATTTCAAAAATAAAGGATTGGTGAGTTACAAGCGTTAGACCCCAGTACCAGCCCAAATTCTTCTCCTTGAACTCCTTACGAAGACAGGAAAGGCAAGCGCACAGGAAATAGCTCTGGGTAACTCAGGGGACTTGATGCTGCATCAGCACATCTGCCCCCAGCACAGGTGCGGTTGTAGTTTAGAGCCCACGCCCCAGGGAGCACTGCTGTGGCGGCTCTGGTGGAAGGAGCGCTAGCTCTCGAGGAGGGGACGGGCAGCGGCTTCCTCATCCATACTCTGTACGGGCACATCCAGGTTCACGGCCCCTCACATAAGCAGCATTTCATCAGGCGTGGACAGGCCTGTGTTTCTGAATTGTGGGCTCAGTACCCTGGGGACCCTTTTCATCTGCATCATAACTGCATGGGGTTCCTCTTGCTACTGTAATGAATGACCACAAACGTAGTGGCTTACGACAAGCTCATTCTCTGTTCTGGAGGTCAGAAATCTGAAATCAGTTTCGCTGGACTCAAATCAAGGGGTCCACGAAGCTGGCTCCTTCTGAGGGCTTAGAGGAGTGTTTTCTTGTCCCATTCCAGCATCCGGTTTCCACCTGTCCCTCCATCTCCAAAGCAGTTTCTGCTTCCACATCCCACCTCCTCCTCTCTGTCCTTATAAGGCTTTGCTGTATAAGGACCCTTGAAGTGACATCTGGTTACTCCTGGATAATCTCCCTATCTCAAGAGCCTTAACTTAATCATGCCAGCAAAGCTCCTCTGGTCACATATGGTAACACAGTCACTGGTTTGGGGAATCAGGAGTGAACACTGCAAGGCCCATCACTCATCCTGCCAAAATAACCAAGATGAAGGAAGACGCCAGCAGGCCAGTCTGCGAGGGCAGAGAGAGAGCAGAGAAGAGCTCCAGCACCAGTGGCAGCCAAGCATCAAGGTGCCAGGTGAGGCACTGCAAACAAGAGCACATGGGAAGGAATCCCAAAGGGGATTCAAGGGCACAAGCAGAGTCTGACCATAAGGCGTGAGCCAGGGTCAAAGAAGGATTCAGGATCTTTGGTTTCAGCTGATGGAGAGGGACGGGCAGCCTACCAGGGGGAGAGGACAGGTGGCAGACAAGCAGCAGAGGACCAACACACAGCAATTGGCAACGGAGATTTATTGAAACAACACTCGACTGGCAGGAAGAGGTGCGACAAGCGGATCGCCGAGGTTCTCGACTGTGTGAGTAGGGTGGTCAGGCCTGGCTGTCACTCGGGAAGCTCAGTGTGTTAACTCCAGGAAGGTGAGGGCTCCAGCTTCCAGCTCAGATGAGCTTCAAACAGATGAGAACGTTATCTCCTTCAAACCTGAGGAGAGGAAACACAGATGCTGTTGAGAGATGCTACTGTGTAGAGCAGAGGTAAGCCAAGGTCAGAGGATACAGGCCTGCTGGCCACAGGTCCACAGTGACCGATGGGGGCACAGGCCACGTGTCTGACCACGGCAGCTCTGGGCTCCTGCTCCGTAGGAGGTTTCACTTGACAAAAAGAGGTTGGAGAAGACTGTTGAACGGTGGTTTAAAGGGATTAAGGAAGCCTTCGACAGCTTGCAGACTCCCTGCAGCTGAAGTCAGAAGTCTGTCCCTTCAAATGCTCAACTCTGAGCAAACGCACACACTTCACCACTGCACATCAAGAAGTGCCGATGCCGCAGAGCTGCCGGGTGGAAAACAGGGACCGAGGACGCGCTTACATAACAATGATCAATACAGCGCTACTTTAGAAAAGCGAACGCAACTGTATCACCAACAACGTCCATTTCCAGAAGTATGAAAAAGTAAACTCGAACATAAGCTCATGAGAGAATTTCAGAAGGTCGTTAAAATTACGCTCACTGAGTTTTTGATAGCTAGGAGAAATGCATGTCATAAAACTACGTTGAAAAGATCAGGAATCAAAGGGGCAGAAATATAGGAATTCAACTCTGCTGAAAAGAATAAAACAATGGCTAGAAAAGGTTACTAGAGGGATGGGCACACAGGTGATTTTTTCACTTCTTTACCATACTTTCCAGGTGATTTCAAGGTACCTAATATAAAATGATGTCGTTTTTAAAAGGGGAGAAATAACATACAATGATTTTAAATGATTAAAAAAAAAACTTGAAGAATTTTATGGGCTGCACTGCTCAGCTGGGTAAGCCTGTTAAACAGTGGAATGAACAGTCCAAAGAGGTGATGAAAGGCCTCGTGCTAACCAGCAATGTTCACAAGGAGACTGTCTGTTCTTTCGTCTCGGCTCTGCCCGAGGTCATGTGGCTTGGACACATCTGTAGTGTCACATCTAGGAAGCTGGAAAAGCAGCTACTACATTAAAGGACAGAACTGGCATCTAAAGTGACCCTGTTCTGCATTTTCCAGAATCTACTAGGAAAACGTCTTGCCTTTTTTTAGTTGTTTTAAAAGGAAAGGCGCAGGCAAGAGGAGAAAGAAGAAACACCCATTTCTTTGTATTTATTTTTATGTATTTCTTTTGTATCATCCTGGTTGCTCCCCCAGCCCCCGGGTCTTGAACGTGGGTCCCTGGGATGTATGTGGACGATGTCTGACGGTCTTATCTGCTAGGCCACCATAGCACACCAATTCATTGCTTTTATGACAGAAATAAAATGTGATTTGTCAATAAAAATAAATAAAATGACCTCCATAGGTCTGGACACAATCCCTGGGGAGAGAGCGAGCGACATGGGGCAGCCATGAGAAACAAGGACTAGAGCGAGAAACGAGGCTCGCCGAGACGTGGTCCATGCTCCCCCGCCACAGCCCTACTCCGCCAGGCCAGGGAATTTCCCCGGAATTCCACCCCTGGCTGCCTGGGTTTATGAGAGTGATAAAACGATCTGTGAGCTTATCATCTAGTAAACCTGGTTACGCATTGACTAAAAAGACAAACACTACTTTTATTTAGATGGTTATTATCAAGACTCAAGGTCTTTCACCTTCCAGCTGAGGAAATTCCACAGCAGACCTCAAAGGCTGCTGGCTGGGCTAGTTCATTGTCTGGTCCGGGCGGTTTATTTAAAAAGTTCTCCTGGTCTGTGCCACACAAACACAGAGGACTTAAGAGCTAAGCCTCTGTCTCTGTTGAAGAATACATGGATTCTCTGCTCTGGGTCCAGAGTTCCAGTTGTGTCTTACATTTTCTGGAGACAGGAAGGTCCCCATTTCTAGGTCCAATCCAGAAATGACAAGTCACAAACCTAGCTCGGTCCCTCCTTTGGTTGCCCAGCAAAGGCAGTAGTGCTGCATGAGCTGCTCCAGAAGCTCCATCTCGTCCAGGAACTCAAGGGACTCTATCCTGTGGAGACAGGTAAAACAGAACGCAAATTTAGGTGGACGTGAAGATGATGACTCTGTGGTCATAGAAACAGAGATGGTCTTAATATACCAAACAAAACGAGGCAGGCTGCCACACAGCCTGTATGCTGTGCTGGCTTTTACTTTGACTGAAAAGGGAAAATGCCATTAAGACAGATGACACGCTAGAAGAAAGTATTTGCAACACAAAGGACACAGGGCAGATTTCCTTGCTTTGTAAAGAGTGATTACAGCTCAATAAGAAACACTTTCAGCATGCATTTAAGAGGCAGGTGAAAGACCAGTTCTGGCAGAAAAGAAAAACAAGAGGTTTGTGATCACCTTTACAAGAGAAGAGATAGAAGTTAACATACGAGGCCATTCTTCAGCTCTCAGACTGACAAAGATGGAAGAGGCTGAGAGGCACTTCAGCAAGGAATGCGGGAAAGGTGTGCCCCTACACCACTGGCTGCTTCCAGCCTGAAGGGCAAAGTGATCGCCTGCGTCAGAATTCACAATGTACATCCTTTCACTCAGCAAGGCTGCTTTTAAGAATTTACACTGATGTGCACAAGATGCATTTCCAAAAATATTCACTGCAGCATCGTCAGCAAAGCAGTTACTGCAAAAAACTGCCAACCAGAGGGAAAGGGCTAAATAAATTACATTAATAAAACAGAAGACTCTGCAGTCAAATTTACAAGAAAGGAGTGGAGCTCTAAATATTGATAGGAAATAACCTCTAAGACATATCATGGAATTAAAAAAGCCAGGTGTGCAGCAGGTGGTCTGCACACGGCACACTGCAACCTGGGTCCAGAAGAGCGGGGGTCGGAGGAGCAAACAGGAGAGAGCGGCTGTCTCTTGAGAGAGAAGGGAGACCGGTGGTGAGTGAGAGTGCGGAAGACGGGGTCTTTGTTTGTTTTCAAGCTATACTAATTTATTCTGGCTTTTACAAATCATGTTTGCATGATTAAAAAAAATCCTTTAAAAAATAAACTTTTAAATATTTACAAAGAGAGAAACATGCACAAGAATATGGAAATAGCTTTGAAAATTTTTTTGTCACAAATATGCACACATTCTGGGGAAAAATTCGGGTATTTCCAAAAAATATAGACGATAAAAAGGGATCCATATTCCCACCATTCACAGTGGCCATTAAGAACATTCTAGCTCTGCCATTTGTCCAGGGTATGTGCACAAGCTGGCGCATGTTTCTGTAGGGTCATCTCTGAGTGAGAACCACCATCCAAAAAGAGCCTTGGCTGCTTCCCAACTAATCTAAAAGGAGACATCCAGGGCACAGTTCTAAAAGCAAGTGCTAGAAGAAAACAGTCCCATAACCAAGGCTCCAGAAGGTCATTACTGAAGTCCACATCAGGAGACACGGACTGTGAAGCTGCTCACAGGAATGGGAACTCTACAAAGACAGGCATATCCTGTGGCCTGTTTTGATCAGTGCTGTATCGTGTGCTCAGGAAAGGTCGCAGACACAGTAGATACTTGATATTTGCTACATTAATCGGCTTGCCTTAGACTCCTTTTTAAATACAATGCACAACAGAAGCGCTCCGCAAACAGAAAACGTAGATGCAAATGAGGAGACAGTCACAGACGGGGCTGGCGGTTCAGCCTGGGACAGACAGACCAAAGCCCACCCCACCTCACTCCCCAACTCCTAGGGATCCATGCTGTCGACAGAGGCCGTGCAGGAGACAAGGGTGCCTGGAAAGGGTTGCTTCCCTCACGGCCGGTGCTTGCTACAGACTCCTCCCTGGGAACCTAGAAGACTGGCGAGCATTTCCCCAAGAGACGCCAGACCAAACTACTCACCACAGTCGTCCTGACATGCGGTGAATGGACACCAGGCCTCGGGAAAGGAAAACTCTAGGAGAACCCTGGCAGCATTGCCCTGATCTCTTGGACATGGTACTTTCACACACATCCATGGCTTTGAATGTGTATTTGGAAAGAATGGTGAAATTTCTAACAGTTAGTTCTGTGGAGAAGCCAGGCCAAAAATTCTCATTATCTTGGAAGAGACCAAAAGCTACATATCTAGGTCCCGAAAGGCAAGAGGGAAGCACAAACCAGAAAGCGCAGTCGTTACAGAAAGCGTGAAAGCTGACGTAACCCCGCCCAGGTGCACAAGGGGATTTCTCTTCAGAGTTGTTGGTTAACAGGGAAATTAAAACACGCATGAAAAACAAGACACTGCAACTAAATGTGTAGCTACAGACATTTCTTTTGAATTATTTAAATTATCATTGATATAACCACATATTCATAGAAACACTACACAGGATATGGTAACTCAATGTGTTTTGATAGTTATAGATAAATACAATTTATTGTTTTTCGAAAGGACAGAAATTTGTTGATGAATAGATATCTTCATCTTTACATGTGCCAAGAGAAAGAACACGTTCCAACTTACTAACAAAGCTATTTGTGAAGGCCGCGGCCTTGGAGTACACCTACAAGTGTATCACACGTCACACACTTTACACCACTCGCAATCATGTTCGAACAAGCGCGTATTTTTTTATAGTGAGAGAAAACAGTCCCTTTAAAGTTCTGCGACTCGTTCCCCTGCTCAGGAGCCCTTGGCGGTGTCCCCTTCGTCCCTCTCAGGAGCACAAGGCTCATGCAACATTCCCACGCAGAGGTTGTTCTGGGAGTTTCTCCAGGTGGAACTGCTTGTTCTGAGTAAGACTATCAGTTCTGGCATCCACCCCATCACCACTAATAACTAATGAGTTACTTTCAAGGTGTCATCGATGTTTGACCTACATTAATTAGCAGGTTAACCTGTTTCAAGAGTTCAGGTTCTGCTTTGCGGCGTTGACTTGTTGTCGCATTAAAGGATACAGACAATTGTGCCTTTCATTCCCAGTGAGCCACCACTGAGCCGACGCTCGCCAACGCGTACCTGCTCACTTCTGTGCGTGGTAATCTGCTGTACAGCTCCATCATGCTGACTGCCAGTGCTGTTTCCCACCCATTCGACAACAGCCGCTCCTTCTAGAATGTGAGGTGGAGAATGTGAATGAAGAGCAATAAGGTGCTGTCTACAAAACTGTCAGCACACGAAATTTCTTGATGATGCTCTTTCAGGAGTCCATCCTGACCCCTATCATCTTTCTCTTTATTTTCCAGTTTTCTAGACTGAACACCATAGTTAGAACTGTGGGAGGGGAAAGTCACTAAAGTTTATCTACAAGGAAATAAAGTGCTCTAGTGATAACATGACAAAGACACATTAAAAAACTAACCTATTAAAATGTGAGCAGGGAGGGGAGGTGTCTCTTCCAGGGTTGGGAAAAAAAAAGGTTATTTTTCAAAAGATGGAGTGGGTGGAGGTACAAGAGGGGTAGAAATACTACAGATCACAGGGAACTGAGGGGGCATATTGTTGGGATCTTGATTTAAGTACACTAGCTACAAACATTTTAATGACAAATGTCAAAATTAACAAATATAAACATTTATTTTGTTTGTTAATATAGTCAAATATCCTGTTCACCAAATGTTTCATTATAAATGCTTGTTAATGCGTTGACATTTGTGAACATTTTAAACAATGGGGAAATGGAACAAGAGCTGGTAATTCACGCTCTGCAGGTGACTGCTGATTTTTGAGCTGTGATAAGACAGCTGCCGTGGCACAACAGGAGATTAGACACACTGGCCCCATCCAATCCAAAATCCAGTGTAACTTCTGACTCCCCCTCAAATTTAAGTGAACTGCATATAAGTGAACCTATGAACTTAAAATGCTGTTCAATATCCTGGGGAGAAAACAAAAGTCCTTTTTGGTAGGAGATTCCCACTCAAGTACTTATGGGGCGAATGATATTATCTGGGATTTGCCTTTAAATATTCTAGTGACACCAACAAAGATTTTTGAGGGGCTAAACAAAACAATATTGAGAAAATGCTACTATGTACAGAAGCTGGCTGATAGGGCATGGATGTTCATTTTTATGACTTACTCCCTCTACTCTCATGTAGTTTGAAAAACTGTGTAACAAAAGGCTAAAATAACAGAGTATACAACATGCCATTTTGCACACCAAGATGGTGGAGCGGGGCTTGCACTTCCCTGGCGTGAGCAGCTAGCGGCCACACGGGCTCCCCGACTGCATCTGCAGGCAGGCACTTGAGGGCTTCGCACGCTCTCTTATTGGGGAAGGGAAGATGCCTTTCTTGGTTGGCTGAGGGCACAAGACGACGTCCCAGTCTCTGCTATCTGACCTGCGACTCTAAGGACTTGCAGATTTCCACTCCCGCCAGGTCACACTGTCGTCTCCGCAGGTTTTCAATCATGATCTGCCCGAACCGATCGTCCATGTTCACCTGGGAAGGGAAAGAGAAGACTGGTTTCTTCATAAGGGGCTCTTTGTTTCTCAAATATGCAAACTAAAATAATGTGCTATTTTCAACCAGTCGAGACTAATATTTATTGATATCCCACCCACTGGTAAGGTAGCAGAACCCTCAGAGCTGATGGGGCACAGGCTGCTGGGGCCCCTCGAGGGGCAGACGGGCAGTGCACAACCATCGCAAATGTTCTGTGTGAGCCAACAAATCCACTCCAGCAATATATGCACTAGAAAGAATCTGGAATCGTTTGAGGTCAAATAATTTCCGGAGCAGCCATACAACGACATACTACATAGCCAGGGAAACAGGAAAGGAAGATACATAGGTTCAGAGGAATGTGCATAAATCTGGAATGCCAAGATAAACTCTTGAAAAGTAAGGTGCAGAAAAAGGTGTATAGTATGCTCCCATCTGCCTTTAAAAAAACAAACCCTCTCTCTCTCCATACATATGCGTAGGAAAATTCTGGAAGACAGCTATATTGTTTCTGGGTGAGAGGGCTGAGCATTGGGATAGGAGAGACTTGTTTTCCTTGTCGGCCCCTTTTGCGATGCTTGATTTCTTATTCTGCATGTATGTGATAGTGCTTTTGGACAGAAAACACTAGTTTTAAAGACCATTATTCAGGCATATACGTGCACAAACACCACAAACACATTAGGACGCACACGGCAGCATGCACCCTGCCGCATACGGGCACCGAGGATTCCTCACTTCCACAAGATGGCAAAGGAGCCCCAGAGCTGCCGAGACAATACTGTGAGCCAAGAGCCGCTCTCTTTCAGTGGACGTGGAAGGTGCAGCGGCAATGACGATGGCACCGCACACTCATTCCGCAGACGGGGCTGTTTGTGAGCACACCGGCCGGCATTCTGGAGCCTGGGCTTGGATCCTGGCTTGACATGGACTAGCAGACCAGCCATTTAACCCTCTGGCTTCAGTGCCCTCACTTATAAACCCAGCACGAGACCCACGTTGTGGGTGCTGCGACAATAAGCTAATACGGCTGGCCCTTGAACAACCTGGGGGAAGGGGTGTCGGACACCCTCTCCCGAGCAGTCGAAACATTAGGGTAACTCGGCTCACACAAACACCTAACCACTAATAATAGCTCATGACTGATCAGAAATACTTAATGCATAACACAGACAGCTGATGACCACATATTTCTGTTATATGTATTCTGCTCTGTATTCTTAAAGGATGCTAGAGAAGAGAAAATGGTAAGTTGCCAGGAAGAGAAAATTTCAAAAAAATGTCCAGTATGTGGAAAAACAGGTGCTTAAATGGACCCGGGCAGCACAAAGCATGCTGTTCGAACTCCTGGGCGAGGGCCCGCTATCTAGCTAACAAATTCTAAGAATTTTCTAGCATTATCATGCCGGAACTGATCATCCACACGGTTCGGTCATTTTAAATTAGGAAATAATGTAAGGCATGTGACCAAGCAATCAGCACATGTGAGGATGCCGGAACATTGCCGAATGAAGCTACGTATTTATCATGCACAAAGTGAGGGTGTTGGGTGGAATCTGAACCGATGTGGCAGCAGCAACAGACAACATTCTGAAGTTCCCAATAAGAGGGTCTCTTGTCCAAGGTCACTTATCCACTGTCCTCCATGTGATGCTGAATAAATGCTTGCTGAATAAAATACCCAGGTGCAGCAAGGAAAATGAAGCAGCAGGTATGTGACATGTGTAGAGACAAGGAAAGCAGAATCCACACTGTCAGATTTGGGGTCCTGAAAACAGACGGGCTGGTGGCATTTATTCACAGCAAAAGACCAGACGGATGAGGCCAGCTACTATTATATCCATTCACCAGGACTGAGGCTGAAACGGGAATGTTCCCATTTCAAGAGAGGAAAAGAAGAGATAGCAACCAGCCAGGAGCGTGGCACAGGAACAGGACTTGGGCAGGAAGGGGGAGGTCAGGACACTAAAATCTAGCCCCAGTTTGTCCATAACAGCATGCCACTGGTAAGACTCTTTACTGCTCTCTCTGTAAAAAAAAAAAAAAAAAAAATGTTTAAACAACATAAAAGCGCTACATCTAAAATTTAAAAAGACCGTAAAGACAGGTACCCGTGTTCCGTGTCTATCACGGGCCCGCCGTGTGCAGCATCCTGTGAGTCCCCTGCCAGGAGGCGGGAGTTCTTATTCCTCTAAACCAAGAAGTAGAGTTTGGAGAGATCCACATAATGGCTCACCGAACTGCAACAGTCGCTGCTTCTGCAATGTGACCTCACTGAGTCCTCACAACCACCCGTGGAGCAGACTATGATTCTCGCTTTTCTGTCCAACGTCACACAGTCACTCAAAAGGACAAAGGTCAGGATCAGACCCAAGCTGGATAATTCCAAAGTGCAAAAACTTCATCTTTCTGCCTCAGAGCAAAAGAGAACCGGTCGCCAGCAGAATCTTTACATGAAAATCCTGCATTTCTCACGTCACTGAATATGGGGGGTCTGGACTCCTGGCCCCCGGGCTGGCATGCTAACAATGGGTGGAGCTGGTAGTGGGGGCCCCATGAAATCCCACGGGGTGCCAGTCAACACAGTGCCGCCCTCCAGACTGCGCACCTGGCCTCGTCCTCCCAGGCACCCGCTCCCAGCTTGTCTGAAGGCACCGGAATGCGGCCCCGGCGCTGACAGCCCGTGTCCCTCCACCAGTCTGACCGCGGAGCACATTCAGGAGAAAACAGGATATTAGACAACTTCTATGAAGGCCAGAGAGAAGTCCCAAAACCCTGAGTCAAAGCTGCGGTAAGTACTGAGGTTTCTGGAATCCTAAGACAGGAGACATGTGAGAGGCAGGACACAGGAGGCTGGGAGGCGTGGAATCCCCTCGAGGAGCAGGGGACAGCCGGCTGCATCGGGCGCAGGCCCGCCTCGTCTTCCTTTACCTGCTCGTAGTTGATGAACATGGCCGTCTCAAAGCTGTTGGCCGCCCACTTGATGAGGTTTGCAGACTGCTCCGGAGCCATGTACACCAGCACACACTCAGTTATCAGGAGGGTGGGCAATCTGAAGAGAAGGAGAGAGCCATCACAGTGGGACTCGGTCACAGTCAGAGCCCGGGAAACCAGAAGCACTAACCCAGCGAGCGCACTGTCACTGCTGCAGTAAGACCCTGCCCCCATCACGACCCGTTCCTCCCGTGAGAAGGTGACCCATCACACGGCTGGCGGGTCGTGCCTGTGTGACTGTGTGGTGGTGGCGAGGAGGACGCACCCCGCAGAGGGTGGCGCTTACGTTCCTGCCCTGGTATCTGGTTAGTCAGGGACCTGCTAAGGCCGGTGGAACAGTGGTTTATGTGATGCAACCAGCGCTGAGGACCCCTGTGCACCTGTCCTGTCTCAGCTGCACCTGGAGACCTGAAGCCGCGATGGGAATGAACCCAAGCTGGCCTGTCAGATGAGGGCAGCCCAGCTGACATCCCTGCCATCCACACCTGATGATCCTGTCCCAGGTCAGCTAACCCTGACCTCCAGCAGGGAGCTACCAGCTAACCGATCCCCAGCTGTCAAGTCACAGAATTCTACACGACATCCTGGGAATCGTTTTCAACCACTGACTTTGGAGTGATCTGTGACACATCCAACACTGACAACAATGCAGTCGTACTAACACTCAGTTAAAAGATATGCACATTCACCATCAAGAATTGCAAACAACAGGAGCCGCCTTCAGCAAACCACATCATGGCTGACAGGAACGTTTACTGACGCTAAGTCATGCACAGACTCTGGAAAAGGAAAGGCAACAAGTCCTGGAGAACCGTCTGAAAGTCTACGCCTTGACAGGGAACCGTGGCAGCCAAAGATCACGAGTCCCCTGGAGACCCCGCAGGGCACTCCCTGTTTGCAGGGCCCAGGACCAGTCTCTCTCCGACTCCCACGATTTGGGGGAGGAAGCCATTTTCTTCACCTCCCCGCACCCAGTACGTGGACAGGCTCTGCTGACGGATGGGTGCAGGGGGGCCTTGAGAGCCCAGCCCCTTGCTGCCTGGACCGTTTCCTGCTGGGTCATGTGTTCCTCTTTGCCTTTCTGGCTCAAATATTGCTGCTGCTCAGGGCTGGTTGCTGCTTTTCCCGCAGAGCAGTGGGTAATTCGTGTCTTTACTGACAGGGGATCTTAGAACAACAGCAAAAGTTGTAAGTCAAATAACCTAAGAAGAAATTAGCTGAAAAGAACATGTTCTGTCCACCCCATGGGTTGCCAGGGAGCTCGAGTCTGGCGTTTCAGATCTGCCCCCACTCACGTGAGAGTCCACAGACGCGCGTGGCCTGTCACAGCTCCCTACGCTTCTCCAAAGCAGTTACCACGAGAGCAGTCAAAGACTTTATTGCACTGAGTTGTTTAATGTTTTTTCTTCACACAGTAATGCAAGCTGTTTTGTTTGTGGTTCGACAGTTCTTTTACACAGTAGATTCTCAATTATTTGAATGAGTGAAAAGTGACTAGATATGTACAGATATGTAGATATATACACATATTTAGATGTATTTGCTTTTTTAAGTTCTAAAACTGCATGCGTAGCATGACACATTTTAAAGAAATTATATATGTACAAATATTAAGAAATTTTAATAAGGTGGTGATGTCCTTCGGTATTAGGAGTTAAGTTTACGTGCTCTTCCAGAGACGATCAGAACGACAGGCAACAGAACAACAGAAATGAATGGGATTGCTCTTTTTAAAAAAAAAAAAAAGGAAAGGAAAGGGACAGGCAGGAATGAAGGTGAGCAGAGGCAGGCAGGGTTGAAGAGAGAGAAGTAGCATTTTTATTTACTTTATTTAGCTGTCCATCTTAGTTGTTTCCACCAGTCCTAGGACGTGAACCCAGAACCTTGGGATCCAAGTGGACTGCGCCCAACCCCTACTCTGCCAGGGCACACCTGCTTTTTAAAAAATAGTTTACATCAATTGCTGCTATTTCTTATTGGATTCTGTCACTCATCTCATTTTTTAAAGGCGGGAACTGAAGTACACAGAGGTGAGGTAAGCTGTCCAAGGTCACAGTCTAGGGTACACGCGCCATCCTCACTCACACCCCTGGTGGCCACTTGCCATTAGAAGGAAAAGCAGCCCCTAAGTAGGTGCTGGTTTGACCTGAGGACCACTCTTCACTGCTTTGCTCATCTAGATTTCCCCCCACTTTTTTTTTTTAACAATAAGATATTAAATTACACTAAGTTATTAAAAACTACACATCGTAATTGCCCTGGAACCTGCTGAATCGTGGTGCAAAGACACTGAAGGTACTAAACACAGAGGAAAGAGAATTAAGCCTAAATAAGAGTTGTAAACAAAGTTGAAAAGAAAGAAAACATTTCAAAGATTTTTTTAAAATTAACACTAAGTTCTAAAACAGATTCTATCAATAAAAGTGATCAGAAAAATGAATGAGTGAAGCAAAAAGCTCCAAAACCCCATCTAATAGTTTGGTAATTAGGAACAAAGGTTCAAGAATGTTTTTAATGTAATGAGTAGCAATTATTATCTCAGGTCTTATTATACCAGATACTAACAGGTGGGGAAGCCAGGTAAAGAAGGCTATATAGGACTATTCTGTACTATAGCTGCAGCATTTTGTAGATGTGAATTACCTGAAAATGAAGTTAAAAATGTTTACAGATATGTTTTTTTAAAAAGAGAGAGCGAAACATGTTTAAGGAAGGAAGAGAAGAAAGAAACTTGTCATTTATTTTTGGCTGTTCTCTACCCTTCCAACCCAGTGCCACCTCCACCAGCCCCGGGTCTCAAACCCAGGTCCTTGGGATTTACATGGTCCACACCCCCGTCAATGGCTTAGTGCCTGAGCCACCAGGGCGCACCACAAACTATTTTTAAAGGTAATTATCATTAGTAATGTCAGGAACTAAGGTATTAGGTACTAAAGGTATTATTATTAGTAAGTTTAAGTATTTTATATTTAATGCTTCTTAACATATAAATGAAAGAGAAGATGATCCATGAAGGTAAACGTAGAATACAAATTAAGCCACATGGAAGAATTAAATATGTAATTGTAATCACTGCCATAGCAATGTGTTTTCACCCATTTTGTAAATTTTCCAAAGAGAAAAACTTCTGTATCAAGAGCTAGCCTGACTGATAACTGACTGTTTTCTTGGTCTTTCGCCGTATTTGCCGAAGTAGCTAGTTACCATGGTTATGGTCAGATCAGATGCCTGCACTGGGCACCTGCTCTTTAACAGCTTCTGTTCAACTGCTTTCACACGCACCACTTAGTTTAACCTTCCCCAGTACTGGGGTCTTTTGATTCCAATTCACAAATGAAGAAATTAAGGCTCAAAAAGGTTTAAAAGCAAAGCAAACAAACAAACAAAACCCTGCCCCTATTAAATGTAAGAGGGAGGTGAGACTGGAACCCAGGGAAAGATTCCAGATTCGTGCTCACCCAGTTGGACAGTGTGCCAGGCTTAGTGACACCGCCTCTAACCACCGACTTCTGGGCCTCACTGATGAGCCCCAAGGAAACCAGCGGTGTCTTTGAACCTGGGTAGCCCTCTGAGGAAGGACACAGTGCAATCTGTGAACCATAAAAAGGGCTCCCAAAAGCCCGCTGGACATTGGGAAGAAGACCACTTGGTGATTTGGTGGAGGGCGTGGTGTGCTGAAACATAACTAAGAAATGGGGAACCTATAATAGACACAGGAAATTATTTTAATGTGTTGAATAATTATGAAAATAAAAAATAATTTTAAAAAGGGGGATCCAACAGACTATGCAAGTTTTTTCTGTCTAGAATAAACGCATAAATCAAAAAAAGAAAAAGGAGGCGGGAGGCTCCCAAAGGGGAAAGAAGCATAAACACTCTTTACAGTGTCAAGAAGCATAGTTAACAACCTAGGTTTTCCACTAACAGTCTACGTGGGGAAAGAGGAGTTTGGGGGACCAAAGTCTCAACCTGCGGTGCCGTCTCCGGGAGACATGACAGAATGAAGTATAATGATCAGACACCAGGCTGGCGTCCCAGAACTAGCCTGGAGAGGCCCCCGCATGGCCACAATGGGTTGGGCCCAGTAACCAATCACCTCTCTCCTCTAGGACCCTGTCTAGCAATGACTTGCTGCTCACTGCTTTCATTATTTGCCATTGAGTCTTGGCCTTCAATTTATTCTTTAAAGTAATACTCCCTTGATCCTACTTTCCCCTCAAACCTCTCCCTCCTGCGACTCACAAATGTCCTTGAAAGTCATCTCCATGTATAGTAGACCAGTAGACAGGCCTTTACCTCCCCACTAACTCCAACGCCAGCTCCAATCTCATTTTGATCACCATGTGCTAAAAACACACATCTCACTCTGCCCTCCCGCCTCCACCTCTCAAAATTTCCAGAATTTTGCGTGAAACCTTCTGGTCTGTTTTTAAAATACTTCTTTGATGCATTCATGTAATCATAAAAATACAGACTGGGGAGTTTGACTTTGTACATTTGGCATGATACTGTGCATATTATTCCACATTGACTTTTTTATTTCATTCAACATGAAATTTTTGAGCTTCCTTCATGTTGATCTAGGTGATGATTTACATGTAATTTACCCACTTTCCTCCTGCTGGATATTTAGATTGCTTCTAATTTTCTGCTATTAAAAGAGTGGCTACAATGAACATCCTCCGTGTAAGTACCTGCAGAGCTTCCCAAGTAGACACACCTAAAAGGGAAACTGCTGTGTCAGAAGGTGCCCATCACTACCATTCTTCTAGATACTTTCAGACTGTTCCTTCCTCACAGTGGCCGTATCACGTCACTTCTACCCGGGGCATAAGACCATCCCCTTTCCTTCAACCTTGCTAACACTTGATGTTATCAAACTCTGACATGGTTGTTAATGTGGTGGGAAGAAGAGAGTTCACCTGATTCCTACTGAGGTTCAAAACCCCTTTCGTATGATACTTGGTTTTATCTTTGAGTTCTTAGTCATGCCCTTTGCCCATTCTTCTGGGGCTTTTCATGTCTTTAAACAGTAGCTGTTCTTTAGATATTCTGGATGCTAATCCTTTCGGTATGTGCTGTGATTCTCTGCCTGCCATGCATGCAATTATCTACTCTCACACTTAGGAGACTCGGCATCAGCAGGTTAAAAAAGCAACACGGATGATTCTGACAGGAAAACAGACTTAAGAAACACTGTTTCTAAAAACATGGGACACAGATTATCCTACTGTACTTTCAACAGCTCTTATCTCCTATTAGCGCGAAATCACAAATTACATAAGAGGGTAAAAAAAAGTCTCACTGTGTATTCATGTTACATTTCTTTAGTTTCTCTTCCATTTCAGGTATGTCCCGGAGATCTGCTCCAATGATGGCATATCTCTTTGAATCCATTATTTGTCCATCTGCTAATGTAAAAAGAGATGATAATTTCAACATAATCAAGAAGAAATTTCAATGGATAGGTCAATGGATTTTTTTTTCAAAATTAAATTTATTATTTTATAAAAAATATATAGTCATAAAAAGCCAGATAAGAGGTGGATGAAAATTAATTAAAATCGTACCTTCCAAAGATAACAACCAGTGCTTCGGTGTAAATATTCCAGCCTTTTCCCCTAGTGCTAACCTCAAAATCATACACACACTCATTTTCATATTTTCTCTCTCCTCTCTATCACACACACACACACACACACACACACACACACACACACACACACACACACGCACCCTAAATTCAATACCTTAAAAGCAGCTAACAATGTAAACTAATGAAACTATCAGAAAGAGAGAGAGAGAGAGAAAAGAGAGGTATCCCACTCCCAGATTTCAAACCATACTACAAAGCGACAGTAATAAAAACAATATGGTACTGAAATAAAAATATACACAGATCAGTGGAACAGAACTGAGTCCCCAAACATAGACTTACACATATATAGTCAGTCAATTTACAACAAAAGAGCCAAGTACATGCAATGGAGAAAAGAGTCTTTTCAACAAAGGGTACTTGGAAAACTGGATAGCCACATGCAATGCAGTTAGATCACACTGCACAAAATTAATTCACAGTGGATTAAACCTAAAATGGGGACAATGCCAACCTCATATGATTAAGGATAGGATTACAGACAAGGTTAAAGTGCTGAGCTTCATGGTTCCCAAATTATGCATGGAGGTGCCGCAGGCGGCAGGCACTCTCACAAGGGAAGGGCATAGGGGTATTTTCAGTGTCTGAGGTAAACAGAAACTCAACATAAATCAGACACTAACTCAAGGCAGCCAGTTTCAACATTAGAGTTCTCTGCATTCCTTTTGATAACAGCCTATCTCTAGGAATCTGTTTTCTCAGACATGGCTGTGATTAAAAGGCAAGTACTTCTTGACCATTACTGTGGTTTCCAATCTGACTCCCAGGTGAAGTTATTAAGGGCTCCCCCCAGGCCCACATTCCAGTACAAGTAATTGTGGCTATTTAAGAATGAAATAGTTGCTTTTTTTATATGTTATAACATGAATATTTATGTTTAAAACCAATTTAGTAATAAACAGAACTGCTGCTGTGTTTTTTTGACCAAGGGCACTGTGAAAAATCCTTATCGGACACCTGGGGCACTGTGATCCAAGAAAGGAGACTCTTGGTCTAGCTCAACACTTGGTGCATAATGGAAGTCTTCTGTGAAGACAAGACCACACATGGTTAAATCTAGACAGATGCTTGAATGAGCCCAGCTGAGAAGTTCCACTCTGAAGAACCCAACTCAAATTGCCAAGCTGTAGAGCTAGGAGGTAAATAGCTGGCTGTAGCTTTAAACCACCTGCTTGGTGGTTCATTCACAACCAAAAGCTAATGCATAAGCTGCATCAGCTTATCCCTAGAAAAGGTATGAGAAAGTAGAAGATTTGCACAATATCACAACAGTGAAATGCACACATACTGAATTCACAGTTCAAGCAGTGATGTCTTCCATCACGTGCAAGTATTTCAAGAGAGATGTGTTCCAACATGGGCTGCGCACTGCAGGGAACCCGTCAATCCCATCCGCTAGATTTCTTCAATGACAGACTCGTTACTAAGAATCACAAAGTGTTCTTTTAGGACCAGAGATTATCACAGAACACTTCAGTTGCAAAATGGAGATAGTCTCAGATGGATTTCTGACCACACAGAAGTCTTATCTGTCCATCTGTCCACCCAACCAGGTTTTCCTTATGTTCTGGTCACTGTGCCAAGTTCTGGGAATAAACAAATTAACAAAATGACGTGGCCCCTGCCCTCACAGGGTTTACAATTCAACAGGAGTGGTGAAGAGTGAACTGAACAGGGACAAACGTGGGAATTCTTGGCACAGCCTATGAGACCCTGCTCAATGCAGCCCAACAGTCTTCCACTTTGTCTTGGGCCACACAGCACCAGGCTCCACGATGCTGGCCTTTAGAGTTCCTAATGCTACTTCTTTCCCTCACTTTTCCTTGTCAGAAATCATTGTCTCCCATACAGCTTCTCCTAAGATGCTCAACTGACATGCTTGATATCACTCTGATATGCTTTAATTGTCATTTGTTTTATCATCATCTGATTTCACAAAGGACCTGAGATGGGTCATGAACACATAAACACATTCATTATTTAATCAGTCAAGTATTCGGATGTGTATTGATTCAAACAGCAATCTCTTTGTGCCAGGTCCTATTCTAGGTGCTTGGGGACACAGAAACAAGAGAGAAGAATCCCAGCTGTCATGATCATGATCCTAGGTGAGTGAAGGAGACAGTGAATCACTGAATAAATGAAGAGTCAATATGATATCAGCATATTGAGGCTGAGAGATAGTATGACAATAGGAGGAAGAAGGGTCAGTCTACAGGCTGGTAGTCTGGGAGGGCTTCTCTGTGGAGGTGACAGCTGAGCTGAGGTGTGGGTGATGAAGTACAGAATAAAGGGAAAAGAGTCCAGGCAGAGGGAAAGGGAAACGGAAAGGTCAGAAGGTAAGAGTCAGCTTGGTACAGTCAGAGGGCAGCAGGAGGACAGCAAGAAAAACAACCGTTGCCAACCCAACCATGGCGTGAGTCTCACCAATGGGACATTTATGCTGGAGAATAGGTGCACTCTTATGGTGCAGGTGGCAGAAGACAACTAAGAGACAGACCACGGGAAGGCCAAGAACGCCGGTTTGAGACCTGGGGACAGGGGTTAGAAAAAAAATAAAAAGAGTTGGAGGGAGAGGGCCTGATGTGCTCTTGAGGAACTGACTGGCTTACAGGGTGTTGTGGGCCCACGTGCTCACTGTCCCTGTGTCCACCTTGCGCGAGATCCAGCGCAAAAATTGCCAATTCTAAGAGGCAGACGTTTCTGAAACAGGACGCATCAAATGTCAACGACGTATCAGCTCTACAGCCAGCACGTTTCCCTTTTTATTGGTAAGTAGAGCAGAGTCTTACAATAATAGCCTTGAAGGTTTGAAGAAAGAGGGTAATTTTTAAAGGAAATGTCTGTCCATCCTATTATCACTTATCACTCTTTTCATTCTCATTGTTATTTATTTTTAGTTATTTTTATTCAAATTCTCTTCTTGGTATGATGACACAAATTAAAAACTATAAAGAATCAGACTGAAAATTCATGACATGAGACACAAACAAAGTTAAAAAACAAAACAATATAAGACTAAGAAAAAAAATGCAATAAAGAGATTGACAAGGAACCTGTATGAAGAACATATCCTCATAAACTGAAAGGAAGCGAAAGCAACTGAAAAACAAACAAAAAAAAAAGGCAAAGGAAATTTATAAAGAAGTTGCAAAAACTAAGAAAAGACACCCATCTGACTAGCATTCAAAGTTATCTAAAATTTTAAAGTAAAAGGATACCATTTCAGCCTAGCAGATGGGTAGAAATTGTTTTAAAGTGAAAAACAAGAGTACGCAGCATTAGAGAAAGAGAATTCTCACTCAGGTGAAAGTGAAAATCAGTAAACTGGCCAAGAGGAACAGTTTCACGGTGGCAATTAGAATTCATAATGTATAATTCCTGCAAATATGCGCAAACACATATATTTTCTACAGCCCTGCTTAATAAAAACATTAAAAAGGCAGCTATCTAAACGGTCATTAGTGGAGCAAAGATGAAATAAAATGGATTCTGTGCGCAAAGGAGTGCTCGAGGGTCATTAAAAAGCACGAGGTCGATGTATATATGTTGGCACAAAAAGACACGCAGGCTTTACTGGGACATGAAAAGAGCAAATTACAAAAAAAAGGATGTATATATTATTTACTGTTTATGGAAAATGCATATAAATCTGTATGTATATGAATTATAGACTCATTCAAAAATATATATGGAACTTCACATTTATTCAAATGTGCATAAATAAACATTCAATGAAAATATATTGGACATTTTATGTGCTGGGCACTGAGTTCTATTAATGTGTGTTTTCTGTTTGTGCATATTTAGTCTCACGGGTACACTGTTCATCTTTAGTAGAAAATATTCTGAACGCTGGTTATCTTGAGATAACCAGTGGGGTTATGGAAGGTCTTTACTTTCTTTCTACTTCACATATTTCTACATTCGTCAAAGAGAATGCAAAATACTAGATCTCATTACAGATCATTAATCTGAATATATTAACCCTAGATATAGAAATTACAACAGCAGACACGTGGAGAAAGGAAACAGGTCAGAAATTAGCAATTCTGGATGGGCTCCATGTACACTTAGTGTGAGGGAAACAGGAGGAGGCGAGATTTCCTGCTGGCGCTCTCCTGGGAGTCTGACTGCAGGGTCCGGGTGTGAAAGGCGGCATGTCCACGTGTCTGCACTGACTGTCTTATCTCAACCACCAGAGGAGGCCACCTTTTCTTTTTCTTTTTAATTTTTTTATTGTAGTAATTAGTCTACACATTAAAATAATTTCCTGTGTATAAGTGCCCTGTTTGTTACGTAAATTTCACCACACCGTGCCCTCCACCAAGTCACCAGGTGATTTTCCCGTTGTCAAGGCCATCTTTTCTGAGCTGCTCTGCTGACCTCCGTGATGAAAGGACCCTTGAACTTCTCTGTTAGACACAGACTGAAAACAATGGAAAATTCTGGAAGAGGTTTACCATAATGTGAAAGACTGATAGTGGAAGACAGTGCTGCTGGATATATTCATTATCAAATCTAGAGGGAGATACTGACCTCGGGCCAGGAGGCAGCAAACAAGCGAGGCAGGACAGGTGACAGACAACCAGTGGTAAGAGAGTGGAGACTATATGACACACTAATGAGGCAGCTCCTGCTCACTTAATCCCACTGACTTAGGGTTCGATTTTGCAAAGTTCAAAATAGAGATTTTCATGAAAGGTACGTGCTGGTGGAGTAGTGTTTGGTTAACTGCCTCTGGTCGAAGCATAGTCCACTTACACCCCAAGACCCAGTTTCATGGGGGACAAAACCACCAAGATGTACAACTAAATAAAAGTAAATAAGGCGCTTCTTCTTCAGTCTTCCAACCTGCCTGCCTCTGCTCACCTTCATTCCTACCTATACCTTTCCTTAAAAAACCTCTTTCCTATCCTGGTAAATCCTGGGTGTCTTTTCATATCAGCATACACAGACTGACCTTGTTATTTTTAATGACCCTCTAGAAGCCCTGGCATACAAATTCCATTTTATTTAATCAACTTTTAATGTTTTTATTTAATCTATTCTCTACTGATGGCCATCTAGATTGCTGCCCTTTTAATGCTTTTATTAAAAATTGTTGTATTTAAGTTTAGGGACCTATGATTGCTATGAAGTATCATGTAAGAACTGTTTTAAACTCCTTTGCGGCAATCACAACGGAGGTGTTAGTGTCAGCAGAATATACCACATGATGTGCATGCAGGTGTGCACATGTGTGTGTGCGTGCGCGCATGCGTGACCTGAAATACAACACCTTAAAAAAGAGAGAAAAAGCAAACATAGTTTTATGGTGCATAAAGTCTAAGGATACTTGCCGATTTGAAGTGTGTCCTCTGAATGTAATTCTATAATGGGTTTTGATAGGAGAGGTCTGACTCTATGGGAAGATGGGGAGAAAAGGAAATGAGTTAAGCAGATACTCTACTGAAAAATGCAGATAAATACCTCCTACAAATGGCAACTTATATTGCTACTGTTCAAGACAAAAGATACACCAGAAGGCCTTCCTTACACGGGACACTAGGCTCATACAGTGAGGATTCGGTGGATAGGGTCTCAGAATGCATGTTCAGAATTGGATGCCAAATCACAAACTGCCTGTGAAATATTTAGAAACAGACAAAGACAGGCTAGCAAGAATTTTCCAAATGTTCAGTGCTTACCAGGCTATTTCTAGTTTCTTGCCTCTTATGAAACAAAAGTTTAAAGAAAGTCCCTATTTCTCAGAGACAAACTTTAAAAATGGATTCTCGCTCATACATAAAGTCCAGTAATAACTGTGATAACCCCTGTAATTCAGAATATACAACTAATCAGAAAGCCTAATCCAGTCCTAGCACTCGTTCCCAGAAGCAACGCGCTCTGCATCCAGGGGACCATCTCTGGGCTCCCGTGAGAGCCTCGCTGTGGGTCAAACTGTGCAGCTCCCAGAGCATGAGAAGTGCCATCATCTAAAAAGCACATTGAATACAAAACATAATTTTTAACTGAAAAGGGCAAAAATTAATTTTCATGGGCTAAAGTAGAAAAACAAAAGTTGAAAAATGTTTGTGAGGATTAGAAATCTCTAAAGGACAGTTAAACGTTCTATAGTCACTCATATTTTGAAACAGAAGAATTAGGACTTTACATCAATGACTCATTTAAAAAGGAGGGAGAGGGTGTAGGTAAAAACTAGGGAGAAACCTGGCCCTCAGGCTTGAAGGTGGTTTAAATCTCAGCATGCTCCTCCTAACTAGGTGACCTTAGGCAAATTTACTAAATTGCTTTGAGCCTCAGTTTTCTCAGCTATGAAAATACATACTCTAAATGTATTCTGGGTCCGTTATCTTCCGATGCACAAGGAGAAAGAAAGAAACATAACGAACATAAGCATTCCGATCTCTGGTGCGCCTGGTGGAGCAGCAGTTAGGTCAACTGTCACTGAAGGAACACAAAGCCATAGTCCCCTGGCTTTAAGTCCGGATCCGGGGGAAACAACCACTCGGAACAACTAAATAAAAATAGAAAAATAAATGCTCTTCCTCCCCTCTCTGCCTGCCTACTCACCTTCATGTCTGCTTGAACCATTCCTTAAAAAAACTCACTAAAAAAAGAAAATTCAGATTCCTAAACTATTAGAGGTCATATCGTGAAATCTTCAAAGCAATTGCGAGATTGGCTGGCGAGTCAGAGAGGAGGCTGTACTTCATGATGAAGACTGAGGGACATGCTGGAGGGTCAAGAAGGACAAGAAGGGAAGCGGGGAGGGTGTGAGGCAGGGTGAAGGAAAGCAGTGCCCTAAACCTGCCTGTCTACACAGCCAGGTGTCTACACTGCCAGCTGTCTGAACTCTACGTCCTTCCAGCCGAAGTCACACTCACTTGATGCTGTGCAGCTTTCTCGTAACTATCGTCGGAAAGTCGACTTCAAAGTATTTACTTGGTAGAAGACCTTCGTCCTGAAAAAAATCCACAGTAATCTGTGTATAATTATTGATTCATTCACATGATTTAGCGATCGTCCTGACGAAGCAAGTACTTAAGGATTTTAAATCCAGGAAATGACATGTAAACCACCATAGGGATACCTGCAATGTGGATACATATATATTGTGATATGTATACAAATATATTCTATGGAGGAAAACAGGGGGTTACAGCTGTCGTCCAGGTAAGAAGGGATGGGGACCCTGAATTGGGGTCATGGCCACTGGGACACCGCCAACTAGTCACCAACTGCTCATCCCAACGACTTCTGTCTCCACCCTGTCTAATCACTCCCTCGGCTCTGCTGACAATACTCCAAAGCACGCTGTCCTCCGCAGCTCTCAGCACCAACCACACAAGCATTAGCAACACACTTTCTGGTCTTTCAGTGACACACTCATGCTGCCTGCGGGTCCTTACACCTCTGAGACTTAGCAAGAACGCAGATGCTCCACCCCTGCTCCACTGTCCAGTGTCTCCCCCAGGGCTGCAGCGATGTCACTGCCCTTGCTACAGAGGGAGACGGGGAAGAGGGAGGGAAAGACAAAGAGGCGAGGGGAAGGGGAGCAGGAGGAAGAGGGGGAAGGAGATGAAAAGGAGCAAGTGGAAGAAGGAAACAGAAAGTTTCCTTTTGCTCAGTTGGCTGAGACATGGGCGGACCATCCAAAGGCCAAGGACCCAGATTTGCAACTCAGGGCCAGGATAAACAAAAAAAAAATAAACAAGCAATAAAACAAAGATGCTTCTTCATCCCATTCCTTTCTTCCTCTCTTAAAAGTAAGATTCAATTTAAAAAGGGAAAATGAAAGCTGTTCCTGCCAGAAGCTTCAGTGGTGTAGGACGGGCTGAAGGAAAAGGAGAGGACAGGATGAGGCTCCTGTTTCTGACATGAACAGCCAGGCAGGCCAGAGAACCATTCAAATGGACAGCAGCAGGAGACGGAGAGCACAGGTGGAGGGGGAGTAGACCCTCCGAGGACAGCGTGACAGCAGCAGAAATCGAGTCAGCAGGTCCTGGTAGGGTGGTGACCCCTAAGGACAGCATCGGAATTGTGAGATTCAGTCACCATCCACCACTCACTGTCACCCAAGTGGAGCGTGATCCTCAGTCAAAACCCCAAGGGAGACAGTGTGGGATGAGGAGGAAAAAGGGAAGGATTTAGAGCAAGAGAGGGAGAGAGAAAGGAAAGAGCTTAAGAGGTTCACATCTGCAGACAGGGTTCTGCAAAACCGATCTGACCGAATCTGGAGGATATGCAGAAAAAACTTTTCCCAGGAAGTACTACAACTTCCACGCACGGGGTCCGGAAAACTAAGACTAGTCTAACATTCCAGAGGACAGAACAACTAAAAGCAAAGGCGTGAAGGACAGAATAGTGTCCTGCATCCCGACAGCACTTCTCACTTTCAGTAGAGCTTTCCTGTCACTAGTTCCCCTGATCGGCACGAACGCTGAGTACGAGGTCACCGTGGAGAGAAAGCTTCCAAGGCTGCCTGCAGTTTTTAAGAAAGACACCCTGTTTCTCAGCTTTGCGAAAGGGGCAAACGGGCTGCAGCCAATGACGCCTCAACAACTCTTCTGAGCTTCTCGACGCCGCCTGGACACCCCACTCCCAAGCAGCTTGAGTCACACGGAGGCAGGGAGGACACCAAGGCTGGACACAGCTGGCAGACAGCGGCACACCCGCACAAGGAGGGGTCCCCGAGCCTCAGTCCCGACACGGGGACACATCACAGGCGGCCACACTGGAGTCCGCTTTCCCACCAGGCTGAGCCTTTGTTTGTGTGGAGACAGAAGCGGAGTCCGCGACGAGGCAGAGCCCCAACAGGGCGTCTCTCAGCCGGTGCTGCAGTTTGCTGCCTCGCTCTCTTCTCCCTGCTGCCTGCGACCGAGTCTTCAGTCATCGCTCGTGGGCCCCCGGGATCACACAGAGGAGCGGACGACATGGTGGCAGCAGAAAGCCTGTGACCGTGAAGCTAGGACTCTGCGACTGAGGCCGGGGGCCCATGCAGGTGGCAGGAGCCTGAGGTAAGAAGTCTGGTGGCCCCCGTATGCCCTACTCTTCAATGAAACCACGCGATCTCCGAAAGAGGAGACAGACGTTTTCTGCACAGAGCCAGAGACTGTGCCAAGCTGTGCAGACCAGGCGGCATCTGTCCCACTTCTCAGCACAGCTGCCGCACTGACAGCAGTCACAATAAATACGTCAGCAAAGGCGACGTTTCTACAGAACTTCATTTACAAAGATAGGTGGCAGGTCAGATCTGGCCCGCGCAACCGCCACTCTTGAAGAGCAAAACGCCCTGGTGGGCGAGGTTACACCAGCCGCCCCCCAAGCACTGCACGCCAAGAAGCTCCCGAAAACTGGGGTTCAGTTCCGCGCCCGAGGGGGACAACACGTGAAGAATAAACTAAATAAAATGCTGCTTCCTCTCACACCCTACTTGCCTGTGCACTCGCTCTCATTCCTGGCCACACCTATCTCTTAAAAAGAAAAAAGTTTAGATTTTTAAAAGCCGCGAGACCAGAATAACACCAAACAAAAGAAACCGAAAAGCCCCCAGGGGCTTCGGACACTGAAATTTCCTTCCTCACCACTGCAACCATGTCCTCGGAATGGGCACACGAGGCAGAGATGTCAGAGAGGCACTACACGATGTAGGCCACCCCACGTTCATGAGGGGCGGGGTAAGAAAGCAGCAGACAAAGTCGAAGGGTCGCAGGCCCTGGGAGGGTTTTCTCCAGAGCCTGACTGCCTAGCTCCTCGGAGCACGGCCACCCCTTCCTCACCCCAGGGCAGCGTCGATGGACTCGTGGGAGACCGACGGCAAGGCCCCCTGAACGAACAAACGCAGGGCGGGGTGTGGAGGAGAGAAGGAACCTGGAATCCAGCGTCTGTATCACACCCAGGGCCCCTGCCCGTCGGGCTGGGGGACACACTCTGTCGCAGGCCCACTTTCTGCATCTACGTGATTTGCCACCAAGCTCTCGCATTATTTCACGAGGTCACGAATGGAAAAGTACGTCAGAAGCAAAAGTTATACTTTCCTGAAGCAAAAAGTAGAGGCAAATGATCAATACTAAGACCATGTGGAGGTCACTGGTTTCTCACGCAAGAAAGGCTGATGCTCTAATGACCAAAGACCTTACTACCAGCTGCGCTGACTCGGTGAAAAGCAGAATGCAGGTGGGTATGCACGTACACTCTCATTTATCTGGTCTGCTCCCCAAGACACGTGGGGAAATGCGCGGACCCAATACTGCCAGGAGACCGACCTGAGACAAGACCACGAAAAACCCACACAAACCCCCCCAAAAAAAGTGCAATCAGTGAGATCACCGCAGGTCAAAAGCGTGGCAGGAAATTTCCATCGTGGGAGCAAAGACCAGCACGCTGGTCCTGGATCCGCCTCAAACTGGATCCATGCTTCTCTCCCCGGACAGTGTGTTGGGGATGATTAAGACACAGGGCCTCAGCTGATCAGGATTTGGACTGGGGCACGTGGAGGCTCTCAGCCCCTTCCCTGTCCTCAGATGTACCCCCACTCCTGGGAGCTCCCCAACGACACACCCTCGAATAAATGTCTTCAGGCCACTGGACAGTGAATCCGACTAATCCCAGGACACGACTAAACTTTTAAGTCTGAAAGGACAGGTGCAAACACCTACTCCTCTTCCAGCCATCAACACTACGCCTCTAAGAAAGTTCTCTTGGTTATTCAAACTGTCACCCACCACAGGGAGCGGCTGCCTTTTTCTGTGGTCTCCACTTGCCTCAGGCATGGGGCCAGTCTCGAATGACACCTGGATGTTCCTCAACGTGCCACTCAGTGGAGTGAAATTATACCTTCTCTGGCACACAGACGAGGTCTGAGGTGGGAGATAGGTTTTCACTGCACCCCTAATAACGAGTGTTAAATTTTTGAGCCAGGAAACCATGTTCAAATTTAAATTTACACCATTGGGAAAAGAGTAGAAGGGATTTTACTTACCTTTAATCTCCAGAACATAGTATCCATTCCTGCCCCAAGGTTGAGAATTTGACAATGACATTCTGTCTTCCGTAGAAATGCCTTTAAAAGCTGACTGACACCATGGACTCGAGCAAAATACCCTAAAAGGGAGCCAGAGAGATGAGCTATCACTCGGGGACCACAAAGTTAATCCCCGAAAAGCCCACGAATCAGGAGAACAGAATCCCCCCTTATTCATGGCCAGGGATTCACCTGCACCCTGTACGGGAGAACTAGCACTTTCAGATCCTCCTCTTCTTTTTAAAGGTGCCTGAACTAAAGTAAGCACAGACTATTAATGGTGGGATTAACTACCTTAAGAAAAATCAAAGGTCCTATAATTTTACTTGAAAAGATAAGTATGCTACATCAAAACATCTGATCTAAATGTTTCTCTTGTAAATGACCTCTTAATCTGTATTTTTAAATGGCTATCTTTAAAGCTGCTCCTTATGCTGGTAAGACTCCAGATGCTGAGATGATATTGAAAATAATATTTTTAGACAGGAAACTGGGCAGATGAATTTCAAAACAGAGAAAGCTGTATTTCATCTTGTGTTCCTTTCATCTCTACACTGGACGGGTTGGAGCCCCTCTCTTTGTAGAGGGCATCAAAGATTAGGCAAATGCTTCCTTATACACTGACTTGTTAAGCTCTGGGGTGGGAGCAGGGACAGAGGAGATGGGAAAGAAGGAGGGAAGGAAGATCGAGTCTCTTCTGAAGCCCTGCTGCTCACTGGGGCCTGTTCTAAGTTAGCTGCAGAAATGTCTGTTCAGTCTGCAGAACTCTGTGTCTTCTGAATGGACTAATCAATGATCTGGACTTGCATTTTCCTGTCTTTTTCATGTGTTTTTCTAGGAAATGGTGTGTACTATATTTTATAGGAATGCCCATAATAGATCCAATACTGGACACAACACAGATATTGTCATCACACAGTCTGGGAAGCACTCTCCTATTGGTGGCAGGTCCCAAATCTAGGGACTCAGACCCGGGAGAAGAAGAAGGAGGCTTCAGGATGGACATGCTGCCCACGGCACCCAGCCAGTCACCACGGTGGCCCTGCCTCTGTGGTGTCTGTTAGGAAATGTGTCGCAAGAGCATGGGAGGTGGGGTTCAGGCCTCTTAGCCAGGCTTCACCAAACCTTTCTGATTCCTGGTTCATCCTCAGCAACAAGTCAATACCATGTCCTATTCAAGAAGCACCCCTTCAAATTTTATTTGCTTTTCTTATTGTCCTGCCTGCAGGGTCCACCTTTAGGGCAAGACTCCCTCCCACAAGAACTATGGTTATCCGGTCAGTGTCTCTATCAGGCTGAGACTAAGTCACGCTCAAATCCTTGACTCCTTGAAGGAAATCACGTGCAAAGCCTAACGGTGTTATCAGCACTTTCATAAGGCAACAGAAATTAATCCCTTCTGTAAACAGTCAGTTCAGAGTTCAAGACACACAGGGACGTGGAAACATGAAAATGATCTGATCTGTCACCTCATCCACACATAAAAGGAGCATGAAGGAAAATTACTATAAGCCGCCATGTTTCACGCAGCAGATTAACACGGACTAAAGGTCTCATAATACACGGTATTGGGGAGGATGCTGGGAAATGGGGCCTTCAGGAACCACCGGACACCGTGCACCCTGGAGCCTCTACAGAGACTGGATCCCGGTCACCTGAGGCCCTGTAGCCCGTGAGGAGATGTGGGAGGGACAGGACACTTGCCTCTGTTGATTTCGGGAGCCTTCCTCTCTTTAGACAGTCTCACCAAATGCTGGATGTAAGGGTCATGCCAGTAGCCAATGCTTACTGCAAACCTGAAAGGGATAAAAACAGCACGGATGTAAACAGAGATCAGATCTGGGTCAAGTTTCCAGTCAAGCTCTCAGGAGTCAGGATCCAAAGGACAAGCGTCCACCTCAGAGAGACGACACCTGAATATGGAGTGCTCCGCGACACACACTGACACCCGCTCGCCCACCGTCTTCACGGTCACACGCGCTGCCCGCCACGTCTCCACGGTGCCCTGCGTCCCAGAAGCCCAAACAGCAACGCCCTCACCTCGCGCCGCCTGCAGAAGACGCGCAGCCATCTCTTCACCGGAAAGCCCGCTGGCCAGCGCTGCGCAGGTGAGTCTACTCACCCAACTTCTGTGTCCAGAGACCCAGAAACATCTGACAAACGTCAGTAATCAGCTACGCGGCGTCCCCCCAGGTGCGTACGGGGTGCCACCAATTCATGTCCCTCGACGGCGTCACACAGAGCAACTCAGAACAGACACAACAGCTCTCATGGGGAAAAAGCGACGGTCGCCTGAATTCTCTCTACGCTGCTCCACGAGGAAACGAGGCGAAGCGCTGGTGTTCTGGGCCTGGGAGGCGAAGTGCAGACGGCACCGCAGGTACCCGGCCGCGCGCACCTGCCTTCGGACGACGAGAAGCAGTGCAGAGACCCGGTCAAGACAAGCGGATCCACGGCAGGCCTGGAGTCTGCTCAGCTCCAGCGGGTGTTTCGTGAGATCACGAATCTGCCCGCCAGGTCAGCCAGAATAGCCAGGTTTCTGTCACCTGCAGCCTGAAGGATCCGCACTGACAGCCTGAGTACATCACTGCCGCGGTGCTTGCTAGGAAGCTGACAGTTAGAGGAGCGTGCGAATACGTGTTGCGCTGTGCGTGCGTTATGTGTGTGCAAGCGGGGAGGGGGAGAGGGAGAGAGAGAGACAGAGACAGAGACAGAGAGGCAGGCTCCCGGCTCAGCTAGGCTCTGAGCTCACAGCACAGACAGCTTTTCTCGGTAAGAGCGGACAGTGCTAAGTGCTGCTTCGGCTACAGTGAGTGTTAAATCCCGGAACGCGGCGCAGGCACGCCCCCTGCGGGTCTCCTGCACCCACAGTGAGTGTTAAATCCCGGAACGCGGCGCAGGCACGCCCCCCGCGGGTCTCCTGCACCGCCTCTGCACAAGCCTACACACTCATAAGCAAGCACACATGCTCAGCTACTCAATGCAGCCACCCCACACAGAGACAGGTCCTCAGTAAGTGGCACAATTTGCTACGAGCCCCGGCCGGTCAAGTGCAACAGTGACCAACACAGCTCCCTAGTGCTCGTCTGTCACCTAAACTGCGCTTCCCAGTGACTGACGTGCTGACAGAAATCAAGTTAGTTTGCGCACCTGTGTTTGAAAATGAAGCAGACAGAAAACACACCCCACACAGAGTCGGGTGAAGACGTGGCCGTTTGTTTCAAGCGCAGGCTGGAGGCGTCAGCACTGAAGGATGTCTTTCCTTGCAGGGGACGCATCCGACTCAACAGCGCTTTCAAAGGAACCACCGAGCGCCCCCTAGTGGTGAGGCCACACCGGGCAGGAGCAGGAGCAGTGCAGGAGGAAAAGGCACGGGTGACAATACTCAGCAAGCAGTTTAATGACTGTCACCCTAACGTCTGGTGCAAGATCCTTTCACATTATAAATCCCCCACCAACTACTTCCCAGCGACAGGCACTGACTCCGCTGCTAAGAGGCTGCTGCCCGACTGGCTCCTCTAAGTGTGCTGTTGGACTGCTTACCACCCTCTTAGACGGCAGAGAACAGTTTCCGCTGCTCTCCTTTCTGTCTCATCAGTCAACTTACCACACTGAGTCAGTTAAGCAGCATTTCTTGTCCACCAAGTGCCAGGGATTGTGGATACAAAGGTGGACACGAGAGAGAAGGGACTGAGAACGTCGGGAGGATGAAGGGACCGACTAGGAGAAGGTGATGGACAGGCCTCACGGAGAGGGATGCCTGAGCTGACCTGGAGGTGATAACACCACGTGTTATCAGCCTGGTGTGCCCGCAGTTCCCAGCAGGAGGGGCAGGAGAGACGCTGAGGGGTGGGAACGGAGTACTGCTACAGCAGACGCCACACGGGGGAGCTGGAATGCAAGAAGAAAGGAGGAGAGACGGAGGGAGAGAAAGCAGGTTAAGTCACACAGGGCCTAAAGAAGTCTGGGACCATCTCAAGAGCACGCTGGCGGAGTCAGCACGTGCAGGACTGGGCGGCAGGGCGCGCCGCGTGTCTCAGGACAGGTACGTCAGGCACTAGGGCCGGCACCTCCCTCCGCAGGCTTCTAACACGGCTCCTTTCCTCACGCTGAGATGTCTGCCAGTGACTTTTCTGCCTCCGATGAAGATGGAGGCCCACCAGAGGGACAAGAGGAAGAGGTTTCCAGTACGCAGCTGGGAGGAGAGAAACAGACTATGACTGGGCCTGCTGACCGAGGTGTGAAGGGACTGCGTGTCAGAAGTGAGGGGACATCAACCAGAGCTCAGTGAACAAACTAGTGTCCCCGTCCAGTCATTTAAAGTAGAACCTAGAAGACTTAGATGTGACAGGATATAAAAGATATACTGTTTACAGAAAAAGGTAAGACTGGAAATTATATGGAGAAAATGTGCCCATGTGTGTGCATGTGTGCACCAAGAATTACTCGGGAATTACATCCAGAATACTAACACTGAATATCTCTGAGGTTATAGTTTTCTTTTCAACTGAAGTTTTTAAGGTTTTCTACATTAGCCACAGGCATATTTCATTACATATAAAACAAATCCCACTGTAAAATTAAAAGAACACTGACAACTGGTAAACCTGCCTCCACAAGGATGGCCAATCACACCTCTAGGGGCCTATCCTACGGAAATAACAACGAACACAGAGATTTTTTTGTGAGATGATCCTGAAGTTCCAGCACTAGGGCACAGAGCAGGCGACCCAGTGTGTGCAGGATGCTCCAGGGTGTAGGCCTGAACAAGGGTAGACTGTGAAATAACCTCCAACAGGCCTTTCTTCATCTGAAAATGCAGAGAATAAGAAGGGGTCCTCCCGGCTCCCCCAGCCCATGAGGCATGGCTGGGCCTCACTGAGTGCTTACTGCCAGTCGGGCACTATTCCAAAAGCTTGATAAATGAGACACATATAACCCTGGTTAAACCCCGGTGAGGAAGGCTCTGCTTCACAGAGGTTCCCCAAGGGGTGGAGAATTCTACTACAGAATTCTACTGTTTCACAAACCTACTAACCTAGGTGGACTAGATCTCTGCCCAACACTTCAGTTATGTAAATGATGTGTGTATGTGCATGCAGACATGTGTATGTATGTATTATGTTTATGTACATGTATGTATGCATACACACATACACATGCACATACCACAGATCATTATACCCGTAAGAGGAAGAGCAAGTTACTATTTTGCTATCTAAGCACACATATATATGTGCATAATTTTATTCCAGAAAAACCAGGAACATCCTGTACATATAATTTATATGCATAACTATGTGTATGTGTAAAAGTAACAGTAAAATCAACGAAATATTCTAAGCATTAATTTTCAAGTTTGCCAAGATAGTCACTTAGGATTTCATGTAAGTTTAAAGTTGTAATGTCAGCCTGACAAGCATGATCTGGTTTCTAAAACAAACAGACCACAGCCAAAACAACAGAAAAGCAGAACGTGACCACGTCACCAGGAAAGGTCATCTTGAACGCACGCATGCACTTCTGAAAGCTGGAAAACACACCGTGCCTGCCGCGCACCAGGCACTCAGACATGCAATCCCCGCGTGGCGTCACGTTCACCAGAGAGGGAGACAGACATTAAACAAGCGTCTCTGGATGACAATGGCCCAAACATCAAAGAGGAGATGCACACGTGTTATCAGAACATATACAAGGGCTTGATCTTCTTTGTGAGTGTCAGGAATGCTATGAAATACATCGAAAACCTGGGATCATCTGTCATCCCACATCCATCTCATCTATCATCCCATCCTCTCAGCTCTGCCTTCAAAACGCACCCGAAATCTGACTGATCCTCAGAACTTCAACTGCTTCCTTGATCCAGTCAGCGGGGTCTCCACCTTGGGCAGAGCCTGCTAACACATCTCCCAGAAGCCATCCCTGTTCCCAAAGGCCTGCTCTCAACAGAGAACTGAAATGATCCCGCAAACCCAAGTCAAGTCACCTCATTTTCAGGTCTAATACCCGAATGACATAGAGGAAGTCAGGTCCTCAAGAGAGCCTGTCACCCACACAGGCAGCTCCAGGCCCCAGATTCCCTCTGCCACTCCTCTGCCTTCAATGCTCTGGCCTCGGTGCTCCTCCAACAGGCCCAGAAGGTCTGTTGCCGTCAGGTCAGGTTCAGTTGTGCCTCGGAATCATTCTGCTATGCTCTGTTCTCTGCTGGGACACGTTCCCAGAAACCACAGGACTTACTCCTACACCCCTGCAAGTCTTTCCTCAGCACTGACCTTCTCAGGGGGGTCACACCTGGTCATCCCGTCTCCACCACAACTTCCAACACTCACATGGCACCGCCACCACCTGATGTGTCAGGTACCTTGATGTCTCCTGGCTGCTGCCTCTGCTGGAATGAAAGCCCATCAGGGCTCCATCCTAGTTTGGTTCACATCTACATAGGGATGGAATGGGGCTCATCCACTGAGCGCTCAACCCAGAACGTGGAATGGATGCATCATCTCAGAGGTGACAGGGAACTAACAAGGTAAGAGGGCTAAGAACTGTTTCTGGAACAGGGAACAGCACACGAGAGACTCCAAGGCAGGAGCAGGACACAGGAGAAGAACTAGAAGGATCCTGTATGGGAGGGAAGGGACAGTGGTGTGATTGGAGCTGGAGACGGAATAGAGCTGGAAGTCTATGCGGACCCCGGAAGGTACTTAGTGCCCTTTTCTAACATCCACAGGAAGCCATGAAGTCAGGGAATGACAGGATCTTCTGGACCATTTACAAACCTCTGGCCTCAAATGACATGTGGATTTGGGGAGGGTCAGAGTTGTCCCCACCTCCTGCCAACACTCGAGTCAGAGCACACCACTGCTGCACGGCCTTGAACTCTCCCCAACTTAGGCACCTAAAACCCAGATCTTCATGTTCTCTCTAACACAGGAGGACAGTGACACTGGAACAGCAGGAGGGATGATTACCCGGCGGGAGGACACAATCTCGAACCCCCGATCCTGAGATGTGCAGGGCGTGAGAAAACAGGCAGCACCGAGGGGGCTTCAAGAAAAGGATCCCTCGGGAAGGGGAGGGTCAAGGCAAAGAGAGGGATGGGAGGCTACGGAGAGGCTAATGGACCAGAGCAGCTGTAACGATAGGTGGTCATTTCAGAGAATACAGTGAAGGTTTGGTGGGAAGGTTGGTCAGGGTACACAGGTCAAAGTGTCAGAGGAGACCTGACTGAGGACACAGCATGACAGGGAGGCACGGAAAGGGGAGAAAGCTATCCTGATACTACCAATAGACACGTGTTGAATCAATGGAACGTGATCAAACTGTAGTCACGTGCCGCCAAACAGCGTGGTCAGCAACGGATGACATGTACAACAGAATCTCTGTCTACAGACTCGACCGACAGCGCCATCTGCAGCGTGACCTCTATGACGTTCACGTGAAGACCCAATTATCCAAGGACACATCTCTCAGAATGTATCCTGTCACTCAGTGACAGAGACTACATCTCAGGAGAGCTGCTCTCACTACAGGTCTGCAGGAGGGAAGCACAGTCCATCACAGTGATGGAGATGATGGTGGTCTGATGATGACCACGAGAACGGCAAACACCTGTGTGCCAAGTACGGGCCACACTGCATCCTCACACAGCCTCGTTACTGTCCCCAACCGGACTGTGGAACAAACTCCAACAGCAGTAACGCTGTAGGAGCCCTGGAGACAAGTGGCTATTCCAGCCTGCTTTGGGGGATATGATGATGACAATTCAGGGTGCAGGACTCACAGCTATTATATGTTCAGTCATTTTACCCAAAGAATACTCGGACAGCAGGCAAATGAACTCTAGTAATGGTAACTTACCCAAGGCTTCAGTTGTGCCAGATCCGGAGAGAACCACTTTGCATTATCTCACTTAATGCTTACACCCAAAAAGCTCAGAAACCATTATTAGCTGCCATTTGAAAGACAAAGAGCCTGTGGCAAAATCAGTCATTTGCCCATGATTCATGCCCATGCTTGACTTGTTCATCGTGGTGGTTTCCAAATCACTGAATCCAAAATCTTCTATAGACTGTGGGAAGACCCTGACGAAAGACACTATGGATAAATTTTGTTGAAGAAGGAATGAATGAATGACATTCAAGCACATATCTGAGTTCACTCACACACACACACACACACACACACACACACACACACACACACTACACAGGGTAGGGTAACTTAGATATAAGAGCTCTGCAAAGCACTGCAGCTGAAAACTAAGACTATGTCGCCCTCAATAGGCCAATCCCCCTAAATAGGCCAGAGTTTCAGGAGTGCAATGGGGATCATAACCGACAATGGAATGTAACCTAGACCAGGAGAACCTCCACTTTCCATAACCCATCAAAACTACTGCTTCACGTTCGTCTTTCGGACAAGATTTCAGGTCCTGCTCGGGAGGCCCAGCCCAAGCTGCGGGCTCAGGGCGGTATCCCCGGGCCGCCCCCGGCCGGCACCCGCACGAGCCGGGCAAACGGCAGTGGGATAAATGAACCCTGCGCTGTGCACACGGGGGTGAAGCGAGGGTCGCACGGAGGACCCGGGCGTCCGACGGTCGAGCGACTCTCGGGCACGGGCCCCCACGCCCGCCCCGGCCGCCCCGGCCCGGCCCGCCCCGCGCCCGCAGGCACCTCTTGCAGATGGAAGCGTCTTCGCAGGTGCCGCGCACGCCCTCGTCGTCAACGTCGCTCGCGGCGGAAATAGTGGAGGAGCCAGAGGTCCCCCTGGGGCTGGTGGCCATGGGCGGGGAGCTGCTGGGGTGCGGAGTCCACCGGGAACATGGAATCGGGGTCCACTACGCCGAAACAGGGGCGAGACTCGGGGAAGCCTGCAGAGAGGCGCCGGGATCCTCCGGGTTCAGCTGGCGCGGCTCAGTGACTCCGCCCCCGGCGGCCGCCCAGCAACCTTCCCGCCAATTGGCTCCTCGGGCCAGAAGCTCCGTGGGCAATGGCCCCGCCCCCTCACCCTGAGGAGGCGCTCATTGGAAGAGACTCCTGGCCACGCCCATATGACCCGGAAGTTCGCCGAGAGTGGAAGAAAAACGAAGATGGACGCCAAGCCGCACCGCATGGCTTTCTGGGAGTCGTAGTGCAGTGAACCTGGGATTTGCCACAGGGTCTCTTTGAAATGGTGAGGCGGAAGGAATGTGTGACAAGCTTCCACAGGGAAAAATGATGCAGCGGTGAAGACAGTGTAGAAGAGGTCTCGGTGACAAGCACTAATAGCTGCCTTTCAGAAACATAATAGGCAGTGAATGCAATTAACATTTTTTTTAAGTTCGCACTGAGAAAATTAAATATTCTTCAGAGAAACCTCCTGGTATGGTAAAATACTGTATTATACTGTAAAACAAGTAAAGCAGTGAGGGGGTAAATAAAATGGAATCAGCATGTGTTGACGTTTACAAATATGAAGGGTGGAGTATGGGACAAAGAAAAGGAACTGGGTGGGATGTACCCCTGTGACTCAGCAGCTGAAGTGCAGGCATGTAAAACCCAAGGAACAGATTGAAAACTGGGACAGAGAGAAGGAATAAATGGGAATGAGGGAAGGGTACAGGGACCCCTCAATATTTCTCAAGTCGGAGTGTGTTCTCTCATGTTTGTTCCATGATGCATGTTTCAGATATTCATAACATATATTTCATATTGAATTCAGTGTGAAATATTTTCTCAATAAATCCAAAAGGAAGTGCGTTTTGATATTCCATTCACTTTATGAAAGTTAACAGAAGCAGGAACAGATACACTCAGACCTTAGGAACATTCCATATCTCCCTCACACTCGCACATACACGCAAACACAAAGCAAAAGAAGCAACAATAAATTTGCGGTTCATATACAACTTAAGACAATATCAGATACCAAAGTATTGCTTACTGGTAAGGGCAGAATAAGACTCTTTGAGCCCCATGGTAGAAATGACAGAAATAGACTGAGAGCCTGGCTGAGGTGAACGTTTTGCCAGGGGGAGAAGTGATGAAATGAAATACGCGTTTTTCTTTGAGTATTCCTCTGCAAAAAGGGTGACAGTTAAGTAGATTTTCCTGCCACGTTGGCAGTGTACACATTGCATCCACGTGATTGGGGAAGAAGTGTCAGCTTCAGGTAGTATGAGGTACAGATTCCATAGGTTTAAATGTTGAAGATAAGTTTGACTGGAAGGTAGAACAGATGTGTTGATACATTATTGATGAGTCTTCGATGCATAGGAGCTGCTGATTCAAAGGACATTGGTCACTCTTTTAAGGAAGACAAGTGCAGGGCCAGTCCAGGGCTCACTCATTCCTTTTAAACTCCTAGTACAGGGGTGGAGCTTTATAACGGGTGTGGAGCTTAGAAGTGGTACCTTAACTATCTCAGACTGTTTGATGCCTCCAAAAGTGAGACTACACCAGGAGGTCTGACAATGTTCCCGCCCAGAAAAGTCACTGCCAGCTGATGACCATCTTCTGACAGAGTCGACATGGAGAAACAGGGTCCTAAAAACCCTGTGACCATAATGTTGGGAGCACACAGCTGAGCATTAACCACGACACTTCTACCCAAGAAGCCAGAGTGGCCCTTGGTTGCCTTGGCTGTCCAGTATTTTCTCTTTAAGAGCTGGACATTTCTTATGGAGAACTAAACTCTCATTCCATGTAGATCAGGGGACACTCCACGCCTAACACTGGGGATGGAACGTCACAAGGCCTGGCCAGTCGCGTACTCCATCACCCTAACTGCATTTCTGGGGTGTGGAGTCGGTAGTGATCCCTTGGTGAAATCACAATGAATCTTGGGAGTTTAATGGGTGGTGCTAAGCATAGCACAGTTCTCTTTTCTGGGGAATTGGAGCCTGGGCGGATATAACTGCAGAGCTACTGCGTGTCCTCTCGTGATTTTCTGGAGCCTGAGAATGATGCCCGCCAGAAGGCTGAGGGGGTCTGGAGCACAGTGGACTCAGTTAAGGGTGATCTGTGTGTAGAGTGTTGAAGATGATCAGAAACCGGAAGATGAAACTCTGGCTCCTGCACCTTTTCTCCTGAGCTGCAGCAACCCATCCCTCCCCTCCCAGCACGTCCCAGTAGCACGTCAGTTAAACTAGTGTCTCTTTGTTGGTCCCGTTTCCTCACTTTGGGAACTGGCCATTTCCTCTCAAGTTTCAAGTAACCAGAGCATGTTGAAAGACCATCTTTCTCCAGCGAACTGCTCTTTCACCTTGTTCAGTGTGGGTGGGTGGGGCTGTTGTGTTCATTTCTGGCATCTTTGTCCTGGTCTTGTGATCATTTATCTGTTCCTTTGTAAATACTACACAGTCTTGGCTACTATACAGATACAGGAAGTTTTGAAAGTGGATAGACTAATTGCTCCCACTGTATGACTTGTCAAAATTGTTTTAGCTAATTTTTTGCCTTTCCATATATATTTAAAAATAAAATTATACATCTATGCATATATATATATACATAACATACATATATAAAACATATATATATATAACAACTGACTGAAGGTTAATAACCATTGATTAAGTATCAGTTTGTGGGAGAATTACCATCTTTTAAGCTTAGCCTCTCAATAAAAGAACATGGCATATCCCTCTATGTGCTTAGATCTCTGTTGGATCAGAGCTTTGTAGATGACAATTCCCGGACATGTTTTGTTAGGGTCACACCTCGGCATGTTGTTTTGTGAGTGATGGTACACGCATTTTGAATGTAGGTGTCCACATGATGATTGTGTCTGTATAATGACACGACTGAGTATTACAGGATAACTTTATATCCCAGCACGTTGCTAAATTGAATTTTCAGAAGAATTCCTTTTGTATAACTGTATGTGGCAGAAGGCCTAAAATGAAGATGCAGTGTTAGGAGCTGTCTTGACATCTGGCAAAACCGAGGGGTTCTTAAAGGGGTTAGCCGATGATCCCCATGACCCCTTCTCCCACAGAAAGGTCCCCTGACCAAACCCTTCTTTCTGCAGGAACCAGACACACTGCCTGCTTATGCCCCTGTAGCAGTCTGCCATTCCCTCCCAGTCCCCAAAGCTTCAAACAAGTCAGCCATACGCTCCCGTGGGATCCTGAGACCTTCGATGTCTCTTCTGCAAAGTCTGTCTCCCAAGACCCTGCTTGTTCACGCTGTCTTCAAAGGCATTTCCTGCGTGGCCCTGCATGGTGTTTGTTCCCTTCTTCCCTGCGTGTGAGTCTGTGGGACTCATCATCTGCTGGAGACCTGTCTGTCCCACGTGGAGGGCCCCTGTGTTCAGTCCTTCCCACACTTCCGTGGTGGCGACTCTCCCTCATCAATGCAATGGAGAAAAGGAGAAAATATTGGTGTCACATTCAGGATGTCATAACCTCTACTGAGGATTCCTGGTCAATTAACGTAACTGGTCTGTTTTATGTAACTGTCTGGGAGGTAACAGCCAAACGCAGCTCAGCTTATGTTTTGCTTGTGTTCTGTATTCTCCTGGGATGTTGCCCTCTCTTCTGCCATAAAACCTCATTCCTGTCGACAAGGCAAGAATTACAGTGAATGGACTGTGTCCCAGAGGAAGTGCCAGTGGGTGTGACCTGTGTGTCTTGAGGCTCCCTCCTGAGGGCAGCAGCCACACAACTCTCTCACTGGGGAGTCCATGCAGGCCACTCACCAGTGGCAGGCCAGCGCTCTTTGGCACCGCGTTAGCCTCATGACCACCCCTGGCTGCTTGGGATACTGTCTGGGTAAGTGCACCCCCAGCACATTCTGGGCACAAACCGTTGACTTGTCACGGAACGGAAGCAGGCGTCACCCCCCAGGGAGAGTTCAGAATGGCTCCCTGAGACGGGATTGAGGGACAAAAGTGGGACAGGGGCGGAGGCTTCTGAGTAACATGGTGGCGGTCACGGTGTGATCTCATATGCTGAATACAGAATGAGCCTGCACGCCTCAACTTACTTGAAAAGCAAATGACCTCAACCAACTGTATTTCACAAAAGGAGGAGGAAAGGAAAGACCAGTCCTGTCGGCTCCTGGGGAAGCCTACGATGGTGGGCGCAGTCCATGTGCAGCCCAAGAACCTGGCTCTATGGCCGGGATCAGGGCTGGGAGCACTAAAATGAACCACTACATAAGTGAAGTGGTTCTGTCTCTGGCTTCTTCGCAGCTTGCCTTCTTTAAAACACACACACACAAACAAAAAACCTAAAAACACCCCTCCCAGAGAGTGTGAGGGCCAGGCCTCCACACCTACTAGACAGGGTCATCAGTCAGGGGGGGTTTTGCTAATCTGTCAGGACCGAAACTGTCTGTGTAGTTTTTCATTCACATTGTCCTAAATTGAGTGGTGAACTCTGTCCATGCTCAGGAAAGTAGCACTTCAGGATACAGGTTGTAAACACAGTTCTTCTTTGTCTCTGGGGGAAAACCAAATTCATGCAGTCCAGAGAGATACTTGACTGAGTCCAGCCCTGCAACTCTATAGCCAAGGGGCAGGCAGACGGTGCAAAGCTGAAGGACCAGGGTTCAAGAAGGGGGACGGGGAGAGGAAAAAACACTCATGGAATTTACAAATGTTTTCTGACTGCTTCCTGTCACTTCCTCGGCCTAGGCAGTGATCCACCCATCTCCCACACTGCTGTCCCGGGTTCTGACCTCTAAGGGTTTCCAGGGCACAATCATGGCAGCTGGTGGCCCAGGCACTGAGAACACACCAGGAAAGGAGAGTGCGCCCCTGTGACTCGTGTGGCTCAGTGGAGACTCATTTGAGAGGGGCACGGGAACCCATGCAGACTCCTGACCCCACATGGGCTTTGTGTGATGTTACCTCCCAGCCCCACAAGGGACTGCTCTTGGACCCAGTAGTTTGAGGTCCCCACACAAGGTCATGGAAAATGACCTTCTAGGATGCAATTCCTGGAGGAAGCAGTCCCTGGAGCGGCCACAGGCTCCTTGAGCCTCAGGACAGTGGGAATGGCTGTGCCACCCTGATTAAAAGGGGACGGACAAAAACTGTGACTTTATAGGACTCAACATCAAAACTCTCCTGAGGAGCAGTGTAGAGAGGTAAGGACGGGAAAAGCAGTTCACTCAGGGAAGGGAAAGCTGCAGAAGAAGGTTTTGATCCAAAGGCTTCTGGGGTGTGGTCCAAAGGCCCCCATCCTTGCTCCACCCACAGACCAGACCCTCCTGCACAGACACCCCATCCTTGCAGTCATGCAGAAAACACTCATAGCGTCTCTAGAGACTGTGAGGCGTTCATTCCAGCCCAAGAGTCTGCAGTCCGTACATGGTGAGGGAGCCCCTAATTCTCCTGGGACCAAATGGAGACTCCCTGGAGGAAAAACCTGGTAACGGGGACCGGAGTCCAACAGACTCCCCACCCACAAGCGTATCTGGTAGGAACTGACCACACAAACAGGAGAGGCGAGAAACCTGAATATGGAAGAACAAAAGTTCACGTTTGGATCCAATTGGAAATTCAAAGTGACTTCAGATGGCAAATGGATCACAGGAAGTGTGTGGGCTTATGTGGATTCGTAGCCTCATTTTCAACAGAGCATAGTTTGTTGCGTTTTACATTTCAGTTTCAAAAATAATCACATTTGACACAGATCAACACTTAAGAAGATTTTAATGATATTATTCTTTTTTTCAGATCAATGATTTCTTTATCTCTTTCATGAATCAAACTGATTAATTTCACTTGTTGTTCCTGCAGAGAAGAGCTCTCTTCTTGGTATCTGTGAGACAGCTCCTTGATTATCTGGCCAAATTTCTGGATTTCTTCTAATAACTTTGTTTCAACTTGATCATACTGTGACTTCAGTTCTTTCTTTTCTTTATGTAAGTTTTCAACAATATTATTGATTTTGAGGAATTTCTGCTCGTTCCCAACAAGAGATTCTTGCAGTTGATGGCTGATATCATCATATGCCCAAACCAACTTTTCATTGTCCATTTTCAGATCAAAAACCATGTTGTTTAAGTGGTCATTGAGCTTTCCCATTTCTGACAGTTTTTCTTTCAGGTTATTAATTTCACCTTCCCTTTCTTTAAGCAACTCATCCTTGAAGTGATTCTCGCAGTGTTCCTGAACAGAACGAAGTAACTCGTTCGTGACTCTGGATAGCGCCTTTTCTTTAATATGCTCTTTCAGGTAAAAATTCTCCATCTGGATATTTAGAGTATATTTTTGTGACCAATGGAGCTGATTTTCTAAATCATCTCTTTCATCCTGAAGCCTCTGCTGGCTTAAGTGTAAATCTCTCAAAGCCAGTTCACTTTGAATTAGCTTTTCTTTTTGCAGGTTCCATTTTTCAGTGATGTTCAGTCTCTCCTCTTCAAGTTGACCACTCTCTTTCTTTCTTCATCGAAATCTTGTTTCAGTTTTCGAACGATGCTGCTTTGATCATTAAGTTGTTCTGCTAGCTGATCTTCCGTCCAAACCATCTGCTGTGTGGTATCGGGCTCCTGATTGTCCACCTCTAAGTTGGTTCTTAGTGATTCGTGGTCACTCGTAGTCTGATGAGGCTGTTGTTTCTTCCTTACCCACTCATCTCTGAATGGGCTTTCTACATTCAAATATATGTCTCTTGGAGCTGGACTTCGAACTAATTCACAGCCATTGTTCAGTTTTAAAAGTGATAGCTGAAGTTCTTCCTTTTCTTCACCGAACGACTTCTCTCCGTCTAAGGTTTGAATTTCTTCTTTTAGTTGTAGGTTGTCTTCAGTGAGATGGTTATCCTGGTTTAAGCAACTCAGTGTCATTTCCTTTGTTGTATCAGATGATGTGACAGTGTCTTCCACGGAGGTACCTGGTGGCAGAATTCTTTCATTTTCTCTTACAGCATCCATTTGCCTCATTGTGGAAGGCCGAAGCGCACATTCTTCCATTCTTTCCTTCTTGTCTTCATGTATTTGAACTGCAGTCTTCATTCGATCTCTCTCCTTTCCGACGGGGGATATTTCACTCAGGCATTTTATCTTGGCCTCCAGAGCTTCGATTTTTTTCGTATTCTCCATTCTTCCTGATTGCAGAACTTCGATCGTTTTTAGCAGATCATGAATTTTAGAGTCAGTGATTCCAATTCTTGAGTTATATTGTTGCAAGAGATTTTCCACTTCTTCCATCTTCTCTTCGTAGTTTCGTAACTTTGCTTCATGCTGCTGTCTCATTTCGGCTAGATTCTGCTCATGACCATTCTTCAGGACAGCTATTTCCAGTGGATGCTCATCACTTTCCTGATTTCTTCTCCTTGGAAGATCCTTTATGGTATGTGGAAGCTGGTCGGTTTCACCTTGGTGGGAGCTGTCGGCTCCTTGAGCTCTTAAAATCAGAGCAGAATGCTGCAAATTGCTCACTTGAGCTTCAGGTCTTAAAACTTCAGTTGACAATCTGTTCATTTCTTCATGTGATGAAATGAAGTCACCACAGTCGGTTTTTTCACAGGGCAAAGCTAAATCAGAAGGACTCCCTTCGGAAATCAAGGGGTAGGCAAGCGGTTGACAGCACGCCCCCACCCCGAGTGTCCCGACTCACGGGTGGCGCGCGGTTCTGTAGCCAATCACAATAAGGCGCGCCGCCTGGACACGCCCCGGCCTGGCGTAGCCCTGACAACGGCCGCGCCCCTGGACCCAGCGGCTGGCTCCCCTGGCGGCCCACCTCGGCTTGGGCCCCTTCTGGCTCTGCTTCCACCACTCCCGGGTGCCCAGCGCGCCTCCAGCCGCCCGGACCCCGCGGTGACGGTGCCTTCTTACAGGGCTCTCCCCGGAGCGTGTGAGCGCGAGCTGACGGAAGACGCGCACCGCCGGGACTTTTTACCAAGTAGCATCACTGGTGCCCGCTGGCGGGCAGTTAGTAATTTAACGCAAACATTAAAAAAAGATAATAATCAGGTCAATTTACGCAGTGATATGTATGCATAGGGGACCAGTTGGTGTCTCGTGACAAATGTCTACCCGACGCCTAAGCACAACCCAATGGGGACACAGCACAATTCCAGGTCCTTGTTCCTTTTCCTCTGGCCTGAGCCCGGGCCCCCAGGGACCCTCTGATAGCCTGTCGGATGTGCAGCACCGTGCCCTGGTGTACATACTTCCTTTTCCTTTTTCTTTTTTTAAAAGAAAGGTGCAGGAAGGAGTGGTGGTGAGTTGGCGGCAAGAGAGCGGAGGAGGAGGCACTTGACTTCATTTAGTTGTCGCCCATCGCCTGTTTCCAGGCCGGGTCTCGAACCCGGGACTTGGGACACACGTGCCCTGCGACCGGCGGCGCGCTCGGTGTCTGCTTCTCACAACGCGCGTTTGAGATCTAGCCGCGGAGTGAGTTTGGAGCGTCCAGCGACCACTGGTGCACAAGCGGGAGCCCGTGGCGGGGCCGAAGCCCGCGGGCCCGGCGCTCGCACTCCGCCCCTCCGGGTTTCAGCCCCGGAACGGCCCGGCGGAGGCCCGGGTGGCGCGCGCCCTGGGCCCCGCGCTCCCGGCGGGGCGATCCGGCGGGCGGCGTCGCTGGAAGTGACGCGCGGGGGCGGGGCCGAGGGCCGGGAGCCGCCGCCGCCGCCGCCGCCTGGGCCGGGAAGCGATGTAGGAGCCGCCCGGCCGTCGCGCGTCCAGTCCGGCCGAGCTCCGCGGGCCGCCGCCGCCATGAAGAAGCAGTTCAACCGCATGAAGCAGCTGGCCAACCAGACCGTGGGCAGGCGAGTGCGCGGGCCCGGGCCGGTCATCGGCTCGGGTGGGGGGCGGGCCGGCGCCGCCGCGGCCCGGGAGGTCCGGGCTTGGCCCCCGCTCCGGCGAGGCCGGCGCGGCCCGTGCTGGGGTCTGCGCCACGCCGCGTCCTGGCGTCGGGCTCGGGCCGCCACCGGGTTCCAGTGCCCGGCTGGGGCGGCCGCGCCTCCTCCGCACCAGCCTCCGGGGCCCCGCTGTCCCTGCCGCGTCGAGCGTCGCCCTCTGTGGACTGGACCTGACTTCAGCCTCCCCTACCCCCAGGAAGAGCTGGCGGGCTCGCTGCCGGTGGCCGAGGCGCCCCAGCACCCGGACTCCTTCCGCGGTGCCGAGCGCGGTGCTTGTGGGCAGCATTCCCAGCCCTCCGGGCTTCTCCGTGGTGGCGACCCCCACAAGTGCCTGTGGCCGTGTCAGGACGGGAAAGCCAATGGGATCCGCTATGAGTGCGTTTCAGAAGCCCTTTGAGGGACTTAGAGGTGTTACTGTCTCCAACCCGGGCTAATAGGGAGCAGATCCCTGCAGACTGACATTTAGAAATTAAGAATTGGGAGGAAAGTATTATGGAAGATCCCCTTTGCCAGTTCAAAGAAACAGAACCCCAAGTTTTTTTAAAAAAAGTCTCGCTTTGGTGTCGGAGACGGACCTCTCCATGTTTCTTTAGGGCTGCTTTGGTCTTTGACAAGACATATTGATGGTGAAATGTTTGTGGAGAAGCAGGCAGTGGGAGCAGAACTGATCCGTGGTTCTGAGAGCTTCTCCAGGTGGCTGCCCTGTGCTGCATCATCTAGGTCTCCGGGTCAGTAAGCTCAACTGTCCGGATTTACTGTTTATTCTGTGATGAGCTATGAAAGTGTAAAGTTTTCACCACTTGTGCTTATTTTTGACAATTGGGTAAGAAGGGAGCTTTGGTTTGCTTGAAGCTCCTGGGACTTTTCTTTGTGTGCATGTATGAAAATACTTTACTTCCTCTTGAGTTTGCTAAATTTACTTTTTCTGTTTCATTTCCCTCAACTTTTTGCTTAGTTTTATTGCTGATTTTTTTTGTTGTTGTTGGGACTCCACCCGAATAGCTGGATGTGCATTTCTCCTGTTTCCAGACTAAATCCCATTTCCGTAAAGCCTGGCTCTGCCGACTTTTCTGTTGTTTGTAGGGAATTGATGGAATAAGTGTTGAGAAGAAGGTAGATAAGTAGTTGTGAGGGTTAATATTTCAACCAAGAATCTGTGAGCAAAGTATAATTCCCTGTTCCTTGTCCACCCCTCAGAGTGTTCTCAGTGACATACTTTGTGGAATCAGTATTTGGTGTCGAGCTGCATGTATCAGATTGTCCTCTTGACCTCTATTGTATTATTTAACAAAGATCTGAGACACTTACATTTACAAAACCATTTCGAGTCTCTTTGGCTACTGCTTCCTCTTAGCAACTTCTCCCTTCATGTTTTTACATTCCAGCCATTTCTTGCCTACAACTCAGTTTTCAGAGGCCAAGCTTTCTTAGTTACTCTCTACCTGGAGGTCTGAGATGCTTCTTTCATCACATCTGCCTCCTGCTCATTCTCCAGGTTCGCCACAAAGGTCTTTGCCTCTAAAGAACCTTCTCGGAGGTGCCGACATAGCTTGGATGCTTCTCCTGGGCATTTTTACAGTTCCACGGAGCACTTATATTTCCTTAATGATGCTGCCTCCTTGCTTGTCAGTGTTCACCCATCATCCATAGGCCTGGAGAGTCTGAGCTATGTCATGTCTTTCTCCTCTGAAGCCCAGGCTCTGATATAGTTGCTATAACATGGTAGACATTTGAAATTGTTACCATATTGTAAATGTAATTTTTTCCAGATCCCCTAGGTAGAGTGGGCCAGAGGTTGGGAAAATAGAAACTGGGTAGAGGAATGGTGATTCATAGAGCACTGTCATTCTGGGCCTGACCTTCGACTCTGAGTATCTTTATTACTTGATGCCAGTGGAAGCTGTAGCTATTAAAGAGCTATTAAGGGTGTGGTATGTATGTACCTGAAGTCAAAACTGTTTTTGCTGGCTTTACTGCTGTTGATTTCCTGAGTCTGTTTATAATTTTTTCCACTTATGTAATTGTAAAGGACCAGGGACGAAAAATGGAGGCAGGCGAGAGCCTGGAATTACGATTGCACAGAAATAGATGGTGGATGGGCATCAGAATCAGGTTTCTTAGTGTATTTGGGTCAAGATGAATGTTAGAAAGTCGAAGAGCACCTCTTCATGTCACCAATGAGTAAAGTTATATGAATGAATGGCATGCCCAGTGTGTGCTCTTAATTCACAGGGTTCTAGGAAGTATCTTGCATGAGGTCTTTGCTTCCCAGAAGAGGGACCTTTTGAGTAACTTTGCAGTGAGGCTCCTTGGGTTGGACATGTGGGAGAATTAGTAATGACTGGAAGGAGTGAGTTCTCATGATGCAATTTGTTTACAATAGGTGGATGATGAGTCTCTTTTAGAAGATGACTTGTATATCACAGTGGCGAGGCTTATGATGATGCTCATGATTTAGGGGGTCTCAGAGAGGGGAATTAGGATGACTTCTTTAGTCCACATGCCTTTTGTTGATTTATCCTTTCAACAGACATTCAGTGAGTCCATTCAATGTCCTTTGTGCAAGGTATTAAAGAATCCATGGTGAATATGACACACTTTCTGTCCTGAAAGAGCTCAATAGATAGGCAGAAGAGATAGGGAAGCGAGATAGGGAAGCGAACAAATAAATACCAGGAAACTAGTGCTTGTAGAGGATCCCTGATGCATAGAGCAATGCATCCTTATTGGATGCAAGGAGAAGACCAAAAAACAGCAAGCAGAGTTTTATTTTTCCTTCCATTTTCAAGCACTTCTTTCAAGTTTGTCTACTATTGGTTGGTTTTCCATGAATTGTAAGAAAACCCAGTTGGAAGTGCGCTAAGTGAAGATGGAAAGTAATTCCTATGTGACCAAAAGCGATGTGGCTGTGGACTGGGCTGGAGGGAAAGCTTCCACTCTGGAGTCAGCTGTGCCACAGAGGGACACTTCATTCACCATTGGCGTCAGGGAGCAGAGGACACATTTCTCTAAGTCACTGTGGCCAGAGTCCAGCTGGGTCACATGCCTTTCCTTAGAAATGGGAATTGAGTGGCCCCACCCGAACCACTTGGCTTGAGAGAAGGGGAGCCCTGGCTCACCCAAGGACCCTGGAGTTCTCTTTTTTCTCTGCCCCCAAAGCCCCCAAATAGGAAAGTATATATAATGCAGTCATTCAGATTCAGATTATTCAAGCGAGCATTTCAAGTATAACTGTCATGGGCAAGAGCAGGTTCTGAGACAGTGAAAGCACAGGAGTGGAATGTCTATGGAAATCTTGTAGGGTCAGTGGGTCCAGGAGACTTTCAAGCCTTTTGGTAATTTCCTCTGGGGTTGTTTCTGTTTCTGTCCCCACTATGAATTGTCAGGCAGTGAGTCTTTCATCAGCCACACTGGGAACTCTGCCTTTTTGGTCCTTCCTGGGGAATCAGAAACTCTTCCATCAGCCTTACCTGCAGTCTCAGTTAGTTTTGCTGGTTTTAATTAGATGTTGCTATCTGAACATCATCCCACCCCGTCTTTTCTAGCAGTGGTAACATGGTGAAAACACTGCTAACTATTAGGAGTGCAGGCTCACACTGCTTCAGCTGTGTGCTACACCACGCCCACCCCCAAAGGAACTGGGTGCTCTCATCTGCCGAGGGGGTGATGGAGTGCTAGTCTTGCAAATGATAAGATGTCCTGCTGTATCTTTTGTCATCCTGCTAAGGAGAAAGATGTTTTGTTTCCTGAAAACCCTCGATGCTGATAGTGGACGAGGTGCAGATTTGGGGACATGTGTCCTGAGTCCAGGGAAGGCGCACCCAGGATGAGGAGCCTGCGATCTGAGGGATGGACTCCCTGGGGACTTGTTACTTGGTGAGGCTCCAGAAGGAGAGTCTCATGGGTGTTGGCTTCTGCCAGAATTAAAGTTGGCCCCGTGAGTCCAAATACTTCCCAGACAAATGTTTTTATATCAGTGAAGGTCATAACTCCAATGCCTACAGGTGCCAGGCCAGGAAAATAAAGGAGGGTCACAGCTCAGGTGAGACCGGGGAGGCCTATGACAACTCCTCCACAGGCCCAGATTGTGATGTGGGCTTTTGATTTTTTGAGAAAAGCCTGAAATCTAGATTTTAATGAGAAGTTTTGGGCATTTAATTGAAATAAAACAACCACCATGAGGCTAAACAAAAAAGTTTTATTTTTAGTATGTCTTTACTTCACAATGCTGTGTTCGTATTAGGGTTGAGATTGAAATTCCTTCTCGGTCTGTATTTCACACCCAGCATCTGAATTCCACTGTCTTCACCACCGCAGTGTCCCGTTTCCTCCCCCATCCTCCTGTTGTCGCAGCCCTGTCACTGTCATTAGGGTTTGTATGTTGTTCGTTTCATTTGGCTGTATTCCACAGGTGAGAAACTCCATCCTGGATTTCTCTTCTGACTTATTTCGCTTAACAGGATTCCCTCCAGTTCCAACCAGATTATTGCAAAGGGCACCATTTCATCTTTTTTAACAGCTGCAGAGAATTCTATGGCGTAGCTAGACCACAGCTTCTCTCTCCATCATCTGTGGATGGATGTTTAGGTTGTGTTCATGTCTTGGCTGTGGTGAACTGTGCTGCTGTGAACCTAGGGGTGCAGGTATTTTTTTTTCTGATTATAGACTTTGTATTCTTGAGGCTAAATTAAATGTATCCCCAGTCAGACGGACCTGTGGGTCCCCACATGGCAGTGGCTCGTCTAGATGGGCCCGGAGGTGAATGGTCCCGTCATCATTTCTATCATTTCTGTGTTCCCCTCCTGCCTACCTGACCAGGTATGACTGTACTGTCTGTTCTTTGAATCTGGTGAAGAGCCTGTCCTTTCCTCACAGAAATCTTTAAATGATCTGACAGAAGCAGCAGCAACATTCAGGAATGGTTTCGTCCACCAGGGACTGTCCCACCTGCCTGGCTGCATCCTCACTGACTGGCAGTGGTCATTTCCATTTGACAGAGAAGGAGACTGACATGCCCAGGTGTGCACAGCTGCTGAGCCCCTGCAGGACGTGGGTCCGGGCTTTGACCCTGGATCCCATCCGCACAGAGAAATGCAGCTCCCTTTTCAGCGGGAAGGATGCGGGTTCAGTAAATGTCTTTGGCGCCTAGTAAGCTGCTGGGACAGGTGCTTGCATAGCTTTTCTCCCTGCTGTCTACATACTGTAGGAGGCAGTGTTGTTTACTTCCTCTTCAGGCACGAGGATGCCCAGATTCAAAGAGGGGATCGGCTAGTAATTGACAGAACTGTGACTTCCCACTCAGGTTCCTGATTCTGAGGCTGCTGGAAATGCTCACGGCATGTGGGCAGTCTTAGATGAGCAGCCCCGCTTGCTGTCATGAGTGATGCCTTCATGAAATCCTGGAGGCTGAGGCGAATGTCGCTTTAGTCGGCCAGGGAGGGTTTGCCCCCCCCAGGGACATATGGAAAGAGCTAGAGCCTTTAGATTGGCATGACTTGTCGGGGTCGGGATTCTGCTGTTGTTTAGAGAAAGAGATCAGCGATAATGTTGAGCATCTGCCATGCACAGAGCCGTTCCCACCACATGGGCGCGTTCGTCCCAAGAGTCCCAGGCACTGGGGTTGAGGAACCTGGTCTAGTCTTGCCCTTCCAGGTTCCAGAATGTGAACGATCAAAGCCCGAGATCTTCACCATTTGCTTGCAGCTTTTACAGGATTTGTTGGACCAACTCAGCATTTATCGATGCCGTTAAAGATGTCAATTAGTAGCTCATATTTCGCAATTAGGGGTTCTCATGAAAGCCCAGATTCCCCGTCTAGAATCTTGGAGGACCTGGTGACAAGTGGCGTTCCTCTCCGGTAGGGCAGCAGGCACCTGGTGGGACATCAGCTCTCCAGGTGGCCCTAGTGCCTGTTGGCTCTTGGTTGCCTTGCTCCTTGCTAATCCCTCCCTGATGACAAGTCTAATGACCGCCCCCTGGGGGCAGAGGGCTCCCTCCCTCCTGCGACAGCCCCTCTATTAGGGGCTGAGTCAAAATGCCTCCCAACAGGCAGCTCCCAGAGCCATCGGGACTGTCTGGTCTCTACGAGGGGCCGCCCTCCGCCGGCTGACCTGTCACTGTCATCCCTGCTTTGCAGCAGTGACCTCTCTAACTTCTCTGTCTCTGCCCTACACTGCTGTTTCGTTTCATGCACACAGATGTCCTCGCCTTTTCTAGGGGAGCTCTGACTGGTACTTCTGAGAATGGCAGCTCTGCTCTGCTGCAGTCTGAGCGGATTCCATCCAGCCCCAATTCAGCAGTGATGGCTTTTCTTCTGATCTGATCTGCTTCGTGTGAGGATACTTTACGAAATCCTCCAGTGTCAAACGGGGTGAGGGAAAATTCTTAATTCTGAAGAGGGAGTGAAAACCCTTTCGTTGTTCACAAAAAAACCGAAATGAAACCACTAACCTCCTAAAAGGATGTGACTATATAGCATCTTTTGTATATGTGAAGCATAAGAACTTACCTTAGTGGCCGGTTCCTAGTCTGTGTGTGACAGACCCTCCAGGGACTTGACATTCTGTTACGGGCCCTAGCGGCATGGTATGAGTCACACAACTCTTCAGGCTACTAGTGTTTGCCTGGGCTGGTAAAATGAATAACTGAGGTGGAGAAGGTGGAAGGAATAGGGAGTAGAGAGGACCTTGGGTGACCGGTACACATGTTCATTTCAAAGGAGCAGATGCTTTTAGCCCTGGGCACCTGTTGCTGCGGGGAATGTGGAGAACCTGTGGCCCCATCTTCCCGCATTCAGGATCCTCCAGAATGCGGGTTTCCTCCTGGAGGTTCTTGTTATTTCACTGGTGACAAGTAACAAGCGCAGGGAGGGGAATCTACCTTGCATGCCAAAGAAAACACATCTGCAAGCTTTATCAGACCTCGGGCTGCCTGCTTGGACCTCTGGTTTAGAAGGCTAATTCTAGTGGTATGGAGAGCTAGACAGTGGTCTTTTGGTCATGAACTATTTGTTGAGACAGGAATGGGACATGTGGTTTTTCATTATCCATCGTACTTTACATACATGTTACATTTTTTTATAGCAAAATATTTCATAATCATGTAAAACATAAAACATTTGACAAATAATTTTTATTTTAACGTTGGCTTGTTTTCCAGCCAGGGCGACTTGTTCTTTACCATTTAGGAATTAAAAACTTTAAATATATTTATCTTGGAAAGGGAATAAAAGCCCCACATTACAAATAGGATCCTTTGGAGCTGTCTGGTGGCTGAGGCATTAATCTGCAGCTATATCTTAGTCCATGTAAAGGCCAAAACCTCTGGTTTATAGATCCAGGGCTGGGGGAATAATCAAAATAAGCAACTAATTAAATAAATAGATGCTTCTTCCTCCCCTCTTCCTTTCTACTTAGCCCACTCCTACCTGCTTCTCCAGTTAAAAAAAACAACAAAAAACGGACTCCCCCCCCCAACCCAACCCTGCCTTTTTTAAACTGTTTGAATGAGGTTAATTTACAATGTTCCTACCTTTCCAGGGCCATAATGACTGATCGGAAGAACAGTGTGTATCTGCCCTTGTGTTCAGACAGGGAAGTATCCTTGGGTTCCTGTGACCTCAGCCCCCAGAACCCCGTCGTGTTCAGCGGCTCCCCACGTTGTCTGCAGTCCTGGTGTCCTTCTAGATCCATCTGTCTGAGCGTCTCCACCTAAATGTCCTGGAAAATATGAAAGCTACCCTCACTTTGAGCTTCTTTCCCTGTGAGCCTGCGTCGGTGGGCCGGCAGTCATGCCTGCAGACCCTGTCCTGCCCCGCACTCGGGACGAAGGTTTGTTGGTCACAGCCCCACACCACAGCAGCGTATTGCAGTTGGCCTCACAGCGAAGTGACTGTCCGGCCAGTGTTCTTGACTGACGGCCCTTCACAGGGTTCGCTGTCTCCTGCTCTGCTCAGGAAACGCCACCACGGCTACTCAGTCCCCCGTCAGTCCCCTTTCTCCTCCACGATCATTATTTCTAGGCTCTCAGCATACCCGGCAATTCCTCCTCCAAGTATCTTTGAACTTGGTCTCTGCCTCTCGATGGTCATTCTTCCTGTAACCTCAGTTCATGTTCTCATTTTCTCTCTCCACCTGTTCCCACAATTGGCTTTGCGGGTTCACCTGGAGTTGATCCCTGTTGTGGGACAGCTAGGCCTCCCTTTCTTCTTGACACAGGCACTCGACATTTTAATTATAGCCACCCTGAATTTTTAATACTATGTGCTTAATTATAGCCATTTAATCATAGCCAGCCTCCTTTTAATCTCTTATTTCTGATGAATTCTTTAGTGTTTAGAATCACTGCCGTAGTAGCAAATTAATATTTATGTAGCCTTAGCTTTTGTAAAATTGTCTTCGAAGATGACAGTGCTGTCATTTAGAACACAGGCAGCAAGTATGTTATACTGTCCCACCTGTCATTATGTATGACATAATGAGTGTCAGGTTTTGCCATCAGCTTAGTGGCATTAGATATTTTTTTAAATCTGCTACCTATTTTTTCTACTAAGTGCAATGAATGTGTCTTTATATTTGTATTTTCTTCAGTAATTTTTCTGTACTATTTGGTTTTCAGTTGCCTTGAACTTAATGTTCAGTTGTCAGTTTTCTTACTCAATTTCAAATTGAGATCAAGCGTCGTCTGCAGGGAACCTGCTACCTGCTAGGGGCTGGGGTAGGAGCATAACCCGTCCCGGGAATGGAGTGGAGAGACAGACACACAGAGACATCGGAACACAGCTCACTACGCCTCTTCTGCAAGTCCTGGGTGTTGGCTATTCATGCCGAGCTGTGATGCACTAATGTGCTTTTAACCTAATCAACAGTCTTGTTCTCGGAGACTGACTGCATTCAGGGGGAGAATTGGTGAGTACGTCCATGGCGAGGTGCAAGTCCGATGCTCTGTCAGAAGGTGACGCAAAGTCTGTTGAAAGTGGCCCTGAACTTGTATATGGAGCTGCTTTTGACCGGGGAGACCCTCCTAGTAGCCAGTGGGATGAAACAGAGTTCAGCCCTCCTGGCTGTAAGACCTGCTTGCTCGGTCCTAGTATTTCTCACTCGTTTTAGCTTATTGATTATTTGCATAGGCTGCTTCCTTTTGATTAGTTCTAGAATTTCTCTCTTCCTTTCCTTTTCCACCCTTCTTCTTTTTAAATATCTTCCTTAATCACATTAAGTATAGCTTACTGATTATTTGTATAGCCCCCTTCCTTTCGATTAGTCCTAAGGTGTTTCTTTCTTCTGCTCTCCTACCCTTCTTCTTTTTAGGTGTCTTGCTTATCAGAGATACCTTTTTGTCTAAGAGTCCATTTGATCTCTCCTTGAATGTTTCATTAGCATTTCTTCTCTAGTTTCTCAGAGTTCTTCCATGTAGGTTAACTCAATGTATGCCTCCTACAGAGTTTTCATCATGGTTGATAGACTAATAATAATAAATGGGTTTTCCCACAAATATAAATATTTCAATAATAAATGTGCAGAACTGCACAGAAATTCTTCTTAACACCTACTAGCTACCTGTCACCTGTCTGTGTGAACATTTCTCCGTCTACCAGCTTGGATTTCACATAGTCATTGGATCCTTGGAGATGCTTGGGCTGGAGTGGCCACTTGAGCCCATGCCCAGCTGTACCTTGGAGAAGTACTCCGAAGTATTTCTGCTTCCTAGAGAGGCTGAGTGTGAGGCTCCAGGGAGCATGGCCACAGGCACAGGGTCTGAGATGAGCTTGGGGTGCCGTGAAGGCTTCTCTGATATGTGACACTTGGGTAGCAGGCAGGTACGAGAGCAGGTGGTTGAGCATTCCAGGAGGTGGGTAAAGTTCTTAGGGGAAATCAAATACAGTCCTTTCTCTTATCATTTAACCGAGTCATCTTTTTTGATCTATAAATTGAAAAAAAGACCACCATATCTGATTCTTAGCAGTGATGAAGTGCTATCTAGCTCTTATTTTCAAATTAGGTGTGTGCAGATCCAAGTCCAGAGTGACGATGGTGTTTGAGTCCACAAGCACCTGATGCATTTCCATCCCACCTTTTTTTTTTTTTTCCCCATTGTCCCATCTAGGGCCCTGCCCTAGGTCTTGAGCTCAGGTCCATGCCTGGCTTTCATAGTCTGTGCCTTAACCACAGAGGGGGACACAGCCTTTCCCAATGTTCATATGCTTTTTGCATTTTCACTTATCTAGGGTTATAATGTCCCCCCAAATAGCCCAGGATGACAGGACTAATACAAGACTCCCAGAACAGTGAGCCCTGGCTTTTGGAGACATAGTAATTGATTGACTTCTGTTCTCATCCATGACCATTTTTGAAAAAGTTCTGTTCCTGTGTTTTTTGTGGGGTATCATGGTAGAACTTGGGGACGCTTTATGTGCAGAAGATGGAGATTAGGTGGCGGTTTAGGAAGATAGCTCTGGTGAGTGGTGTGGTGAGGATTATGTAGGAGAGAGAGAAAGGAGGTGAGAGGAGATTAGACAGGAAGCTTCTGCTAAGAGAGAGATGGTGACAGCCAACCGATGACAATGGTGGTGGAGATTAATTTGGAAAAAAATAAAATAAAGTTAATACCATAATGTTGGAAATGAGGAAAAGAGAAAGGAATGAAGAGATTTGGGTTGTGGCTGAATGTTACTTACTCAAATAGGTAACACACTTTTGCATTGCTTCATAATGCTTCTCATTTTGTAAAACTTGTAGTTCTTCTATCTACTTTGACTTTTTGTTGGACTTTCTCTTCTGGCTTTGAGTGTGTGTCTATTCGGGTACAGGGACCACGCTATTTTAATAACTGTTGCTCTGTAATGTGTTTTAAATCTGGTAGAGCTGGTCTCCTTCACCTTTCCTTCTTCAAGTTATTCTCCCCTGTTTTTATGGAAAATTGGATTTTTGTTACATTTATTTTCTAGTTCTTAGAAATGTTCATTTACAATTTTGATGGCCTTGGACCTCATTCATTCAAATAATATTTACCTGGTACCTGCTCTGGGTTCAGTCTTCAACATACAAAAATGATGATAACCCAGATGTTTATGGTTCAGTAAATCTGTGACATAAACCTTGGAGAGAATCACTATTTTATGAAAAGAGTATGGTACATCCTGTTACGCATACAAAGCTTGTGTGTGCTTCCTAAGCAGTTGTTCCTATTGTGAGAAGAGTGCCTCATTTTTTGGTAAACGTGGGTGATATCAATGTGTGCATACACTTATTTTCCTAAACTGGTTATAACTGATTATTTTCTTCTTTGAAATTTCTGTGCACATTACCCATGTTATGTTTCTAGGTCTTCTTCTATTAGTTCATAATTTATTTTTCATGTCTTCTTTAATTGGTTAGATTCTCCAAAATAATGTGTGGCTGTATAATTGTTTACAGCAATATTGCTTAAAGGGCATGACATTGCACCCTACTGGACATTCCAGAAACATGATCAGGAGCGTTTAAATCTCGCTAAAATGCAGATGTCCTCATCTGAATGGTTCCCCATGGAGATCGACAAGCATTTTCCCTCTTTTTTTGAGCCCCACACCCTTTAGTATGTCTGATATTGGAGTCTTTATTCCATGTCTTAGTCATAGGATTGGCAGGTGCTTTTAAAGGCAGAGTACTGAATTTATGGTCATCCAATTACATGGAGAGAATAAGTGCACCGAATTGAGAGGGAGGAAGGAATTGGAAGAGAAAGTTACAAGTCAGGGTGAGAGGCGTTTAAGTGGAGCCTATGTGGCAAAATGTTAACTTCTTGAAGCCGCTAGCAAGTCATAGGCTCTGGGCTTAGTTGTAGCCTTTCAGTTTCCAGCGGTCTTTAGGAATAAAGACTTGGCTCCTCGTATATTTAGATGGAGGTTCTAATCACCCTCTGCCCGCAAGCAGGATGATCTGTGCACATGCAAGTTTGCAGGTAATTTCGTAGACTTGAAAAACATCTTTGCGCCCTCATGAGCGGGACGGCAGCTCAAGGAGACCCCTGGTCGTGGGGGCGGGCTCAGCTGTGGCGCCCGCCGTGGGCAGTCTGAGGGGCACTGTTCACTTGTGCACGCCTCACACGTCTCTGTGTGCGTGTCAGTCTGCTGCTCTCGAAGACACACCGGAGGGGCACACCTTTGTGACTCAGGGGCTGAGACACTGGCGTGCATCCTGATAAAGCCCAGAGGACCCAGGTTCAAGACCCGGGACCGGGGTGAAAAAGCCAAGAACGAATAACTAACTCAAGATGGTTCTTCCTCCTCTTCCTTCCTCCCTTCCTTAAATACTTCTTCCTCCTCTCCCTTCCTTCCTGCCTCTCTTTAAAAATAAAGTAAAGTGAAAATGCCCTGGACGGGGGGCTCTGTGAGAACCTGCCCTCAAAAGCAGAAACGGGGTTCTCTGAGTTGTGAGATTTGGTGATCCTGTCCAGTTACTTCTTGACAATTAATTCAGTCCCATTTTCAACACTTTTAGGTGAGGGCTTAAAAAAAGCCGAAAATGGCGTTGGCAATTGGAGTCCAGTAAAAAGCGTGCTGAACTTGGGTCCAAGGAGCTGCTGCTTGCCAGCCGCCTCTCTCACCTTGGCCAGGTCAGCCTCCCCGCCATGTTCCCACACTTGTCAAGCAGGGCCCCTGAGAGCACACAGGAACAAGCCCTTCCTGTCTCAGAGCTGGGGAGCGATAGGAGGCCTCCTCAGATGCTGTGAGACAGCAGGTTCGTGTCGGGGAAAGCAGGCTCGATTTCACCCCAACACCATAAGCCAAAATAAATTCCAGATGGATTAAGAGTTTCGTGTAAAAAATAAATAGACGAAAGTATGGGAAGTTCTTCATACTCTGACATAAGAATCAGAGAACGAACAGTAAGAGATAACCTCCACTAAACCTCAGTCATATATCAGAATTAAAATCATAACCATGCCACCACAGGGGTGACCGCCTCTCAGGTGTACAGCTCTCTTATCAGTCACTTTAAAGAACTCCGCTCTAGGGGGGAAACACCTGGAGGAGATGACCAGTGAACACGTGAGATCGCTTTTCAGCACGACAAGTACTGGAAGCAGCACGGCTTTGAGTCTCCAAACTGGCAATGTTCAGGATAATGAGACATTGCTGTCTGGGAGAGGTGAGGAAGACTGTCTGGGGAAAAGAAGCTGGTGTTCTTTTCCAGAAGGAAACTTGCCATTGTGTTCGAAGAGCAGCTTCTCCACCTGAGCCCTAATTCTCCGTCCCCTGACTACAGTCTCTTCCTTTCAGGTGCCCCTCCCATACATTCCAGCTGCCCTTTGGTATGTGACCCAAGTCAGTCATGGCAGTCACTGTCTGCCAGCATTGTCAACTCTCCTTTTCCACCTGTTCTGTGGACTCACACCCAGCATGTTTATCCTCTGGGCTTCACCTCTTACCTGGGGTGTGGGGTGCGTCCCGGAAAGATCCTCCAGTTGAGCAACCCCGCCTGTCAACCTTTATGGTCTCCCAGCTCAGCTGGGCTTTTAGTCCAGCCTTCCAGTCCTTAGCTAAGTCTTCTAGCCCATTTTCCTAAGTGCTTTTGCCAGGCTTTCACTTTCCTCTAGCCTACTCCACCCTCCTGCAGACACACCCACTCGCCTCGAATGACCTGCCTCCTCATTTCCAGAAAAAACGGATATTGTCACTTCTCCCAGTTCCTGATGGTGGTTTTCACTCTTCCTGGGCCTCCTTCCTTCCTATCTGCTTCCCGCTGGAAGCAAAGCCACCCTGCCATCTGCCTGTGGCCAGTCCTGCCACATGCATTCCTTCCGAGGACTTCCCTTCCTTGTTCTTCCCTGTCTGCCGCCTTCTCTTCTCACTGCTAATCCTGATGAGGTTTTTCTCAGCTTCCTTCTTTCTTCACTTGGCTTTGCTGCTTCCTCCATCTAAGCCGCCCTCATTGACTTCCAGTAACCACTCTCCCCCCTGCCAGTTTGCATTTTTAACTGGCTGCTCTTCAGGCCCCTCCCTTCCCTCCCTGGAGACTCCCTGAGTGTTCCCTGCCCTGGCTCTTCCTCCCACTTCCCAAGGCTTTAGCCTTCACGTCTCTGCATTCTGAGCCAGTGAGCTGTGCTTGCTGCAAATACCAAGAGCATGCTCTCCCATACGTCACTCTTCTGTGCGTCAGAACCCTTTCGCCAGGCCACACAGGACTTCTCTACCTGAACAGCCAACAGATCCCTAGACGTCAGCATTTCCAGAGCTGACCACTCTGACCTCACCCTCAGACCCACCTCAATTTTCTCTCTACGTCAGAGCTTTGTTAGCCACTCCAGGTAGAAATGTGGTGATGGTTCTAGGCTCTTCCTTCCCAGTTTCCATCCTCCCAGGTCACCGAATCCTCCTCATTGTGCCTCTGTAATTACTCCTCTACTGATCTGGCTTAAGGGTGGGTCCTCTCCTCTCTGGTGTCTCATGTTCTGGGGTCTCCTTAACATTCATCTCAGTTTCCCTCCCTTCAGTAGATCTCCCCTCTCATGCATTTTCCACGCTGTTGCCAGAAAGCTCCTGTCGTCCCCCAGGGAACTGTAACGATAGCTGACACTGATCCCATGAGCACTGTGTGCCAGGACTGGTCCAGTGCTGCTGTGGAGATGCGCTGACTGTCCACTGCACAGGTGCTGGAGCCCCTGTTTACAGGGAGGAAAGGAGGCCCCGAGAGACCAGCACCTTGCTTGAAGTTACAGAGCTAGCGAGTCTGTCTGTCTCTGACCATTTAGGTCATAACAAAACCCATTTCTCCTTCATTCTAATGAGTGAAAACACACCAAAACAGGAAATGAAAAAAATCCAAGAATGGATGAGATGGGTACAGTCCACACTCTGCTGGGGGAAGCCATTTTCTTAAAGGCTGTTAAGTTCATGAAACCTTCCAAGGACTCAGATGAGAACTCTGGGGTGCTTGTGGGTTTAGTTATCAACTCTCGGGGTGAGGCGACAGGAAAGGGCCCTATCACTCACATCTAGAGATTTTAATATAAGCTGCCCCTACTTCTAGGTTCTCCAATTTTTTTGTTTATTTAGAATTACTGATGAAGCAAGCACAGAAAAATGGACCCCTGGCCCTGTAAGGATGTGCTCCAAGCAGTGGGTCCTAAGACTATAAAGTTCTAGGGCATAAAACACATACAGGAAAATGGAGTCGTAGCCCTTTAAGAGAGTGTCAGAGGCGGAGCCTAGAGCGGAAATTGTAAATCGGGGCCCAGAGCCTACTGATGTGCAGCGGGAAGTAGTGTCCAATGTGCAGTTATGGCGCAGGAAGAGGAAGGTATTCGGGATTATAATTTGACAGCGAGCAGAAGGCGATCAAGGGGAAATGCCCTCCGGTTAATCGGAAGTGCGAGTATTTGGATCGCACAGCTGACGACCAGTGAGAGGCATGGGGCGGTACCCGGGAGGCCGCGTTTGCTCACCTGAGGATGTGTGGGGCGCCTCCAGACTGTAGGAACCGAAACCCAGGGACGTTACTGTCTCTTCTGTCTCACTTTTTGCTTGAGTGGCTGTATAAATTCAATGCTGATGTATTCTTCTACCTCAGGAAGTGAAAGTACTTAGCATTGATCAAAGAAATTTCGAATTACAGTCAATTAGAATTCTCATTGCCTAAGCACCCTCAGGGAATTGAAGTCCAGCAGTGACGTATTCAGCAATGCAGGTCTATAAGGACGAGAAAACGGACTCCTGTGAAGAACTGTTTTGTTCTCTTCCTTTTGAGAAGATAGCAGGATATACATTCTACAATATCTTTTGATGCGCGGCGATTTGCAGGGGAACAGAAATGTTTTACTGAAAGAGTGACTTTCAGAATGGAAAATCAGCCTCAGTTATTCGAATATTTAAACTTTAAAGAATTCTTTAGAGGGATGTTTGGTGCCTCATTTATTAATTCCTTGCTGTGACACCAGGTGCCTTCATCTTTCCAGGGAACGTAGCCCCCACCCCCCACCCCCGGAAGGGTTCCCTGCTGGAGGGAGGGATCCAAGGAGACTCCAAAACCTCCCCCTCTGACTGAATCCAGTTTGCACAAAAGAAGAATTTGAAAAATCCTGAACTAGGGTTTTTTTTTTCTTCCTAATCGCTTAAGATATATTATTTAATGTGCATTAAGAGAAGTTGTGCGGGATGGAGCCTTATCCTGTCTTCCGACTGGTTTTCTTAGAAGAAATAATAGTTGAACAATTGGAAGGCTTCTCTAGAAAGACCTCGGAGTTTTTCCACTCTCACTTTTAAGCACTGATTTACTGAGAATTTCCCATTTTCCTATAAGAAAAAGCTTAACAACCTTGTAAATGGGCTCTTTCTTCTAGGATAATTTCATTTTAAGCCATTGTATTTATATAGTTAGGTAGGGAAAAGAGACATTTTTTCCCCTTTAGTTAATTAAGTTACTAATTTCTAAGTAGACAGAGGTCCAGGAAAACAATTTTAAATGATCTGAACTTTTCAAAGTAGATAACTTTAAGATATGAAGCTGCTTTTGTTTGATTTGCAACATTAATGTTTGCTCTATTTATTAAGGTATTAACTCGTGATTCAAGAATTTGCACAACTGCTATTTAACTACATGTCCCTGAGAAAAAATTGCCACTGGCTTGTGCAGTTATCATTACAGTTTGCAGAACTGACCTAAAAGGAAGACAGTGGCCGTGGGCTTTGTTAGTGTTCTCGCTGAGCACTGCACTTTTTCTCTGGACATTCACGAGAAAGAAGAATAATGAAGGGAAAGCAAGAGGTTTACAAAACAGCTCTTAAATGAATACACAGTGGAATCATTGAGATAATACTTTGTGACCTTTTTTATGCTCAGACACGTTTTATACATTTGAAGTGTGGCCCCCTAAGCAAAAAATAAATGTGTAGAAGAACCTACTTATGTTTTGTTACAATGAATATCCAGAGTTGGAGCTCTTTTTTTCGTGGATCCCTTTGTAGATCATAGGCTGCTGGGTGTTGGGGAATTATTTGTGAAAATAAACAAAGAGTAACATCATTCAAGCAGTGGGAGAGCCAGATTCAGGTAAGAAGTGCTTTGGGGATGTATTAAGCCAAGTGGGGCGCAAAATTGACGAGGAAGAAGGAAAGTGAGTTAGCTTTGTCTTTTACAACATATAATAGGGTTCAAGAAAAACAAGTTTGGTGTAATTATGGAATGCAAATTGTATTTCACTTTGTTTATAATACATTTATTATAATTCAAAAAAAAAGAGAATAAAAGCCAGAAAAGAAGGGGAAACAGATAAAATAATAGATAAACCAGCTCCATCACAGGAACCCAATCCCACCCCTTCCCCTCTGGCAACTTCAGCCTTTTTGCTGTAGTCCAAAAATTTAATTTTATCAGTTTATGTGCATTATTTCTCAGTAGTCCAAATGTAGGTGAGATCATCCAATATTTACCCCTCTCCTTTTGACTCAGCTCACTCAGAAATATACCCTTGAGTTCCTTTCATGTTCTCTCAAATGGGTTTTCACTTTTTCATGGCTAAGTAGTACCCCCCCCCCCCCCCCCCCCCCCCCCCGTGTTTGTGTGTGTGTGTGTGTGTGTACACCACATCTTCTTTGTTCATTCATCTACCCATGGGCATTTAGGTTGTTTCCATGTCTTGGCTGTTTTAATAGTGCCTCAATAAAATAGACTTTATACATCTCTTCAAGTGAATGCTTTCTTATTCTTCCATTAGATACCCTAGGAGTAGGATTACTGAATCATATGGTAATTCCGTTTTGAATTTTTTGAGAAATATCCATACTATTTTCCAAAATGGCTGTACCAACCTGCACTCTACCAACAGTGCATGAGGGTTCCTTC